>JAOQGH010000005.1:5953858-6017199 GCA_025769975.1 Gallinago jamesoni
TTTTTTTTTTTGTGGTTGGACTCGATGATCTCTGAGGTCCCTTCCAACCACCACAATTCTGTGATTCTGTGATTCTCCCCACCCTCAGGAGCCAAATGCTTTTCTTATTTTCCTGGTAGAGCCAACTAAAATAAGTGATAATTACAGCTATATGAGGAGGTGAATTTGCAAGATGTATATACATGAAAATTTGCTGAGTAGTTAACTACAGCGTGTTAGTTATTACTACAGATAGAAATGCAATGTGTTTTGGTCTCTATCAGGTTGGCTGTGATAAAGATTTATCTGTTTATCTTTGGAGAAGTTTCATTCATTTGTTTAGTTCATCCAGAAAGAACCATTTTGGACAGAGGTACGTTGTGTGTGGAGCTACGTGTGTAAAGAAATGTCTCTTAGTCCAGGTGGCAGATCACCCTTTTCCTGCTTAATGATCTGCTTCATTCCTGTTTTCAGGAACAGCTATTCCAGCCTGTTATTATTTCAGGTGCTCTAATGTTTACCACTCCTTACTCAAGGACATGTTTCTTTTATCTGCTTTTGTACTGTTACTCCCAGTCATTTCTTGGCTGAATATTTAATTATTTATAATTTGTGACATGATTAAATCCCGATCTGAATAGGGAAGCTGTGAACTCAGGATTGTTTGTTGAACAGCTTCTCATTTTTCCAGTCATAAGAAGAGATTTCTATTGTAACACTGCTGTGTTTTATTGCTGTATTTTCCATCTTGTAATTACATGAAATCATAATTCTAGAATTTAATCATGTCAGCTGGTTGGATGGTACTTTGGCTATTACTGAATAACACTTGTATTTCGTCAATATAATTAAGTTAGATTCAATGAAGCTTACAAAACCAGTGATTTTAAATGGTTTCCCTTGGAAATCTAGCCGCTCCATTGCTACCAGCTGTAATGCTGAAAACCATCACACTTGATCCTCTCCTTCAAGTTAAATTATATAATGATTTCCACTAGTAATTCTATTAATGAAGGCCCATAAAACAGGTTAATGAATGAATAAGATGACACTGTCTTTACAGCATAGTGTATAGTACCTTTTTATTAACTTCCATTAATATTACATCACCTCACTTTGGCTTAGTAGTCTGCATTTCTGTGCTCCCAGTCATAATAATGTATGAATATTGGGCCAGCCTCATAAAGAAGAATGAACCCACACTGGTGTACAGGTTATATCACTGAGCAGGAGCCACATCAAGCATCACAAATCCCTTAATGTCTGAAAAATGCTTGCAAACCAAGTCCACCTGAAGCTGCCTGGTGCCACTCTTGTAGGGAATGATTTCAAATTCCACTGTTGAGCTCTCCATGGGGCCCATTCTTGCCACACTAAAAAAGAGAATACATTTGTAAGTTCAAGCAGCCGAAAAATTCTTCCTCTGCATTCTTCAGAGTCCCCAAATCTAAGACAGTATGGAAAGGAAGAGCCAGTAAGTGGCTGCGGCGTTTGTACGCTCCTTGCATGGCTGGACATAACCTTCCATGTTCACAGCCCCCACAGCCCTGTCCTTGAAGAACTAATCAAGCTGTAATGGATGCGGGGGAACAGTTGCAGTTCTCAACCTCTGATAGAGAGTTAGGGGCTGTGTCACGAGAGCAAAACATGCTGAGAGCCTGAGGAATGATCAGAAAGGTTGTCTTTAGAAGAGCCCAAATCCAGCTGTATGTATTACCTTCATCACTCACAATTTTTACAGTGCTTTAGATATGCTCATGCTATATTTTGGTGTGGTAAACATTGATTTTATGTCCATAGTTAGAAACGACTCTTGCCTGTCCAACACCAGGAGACTGATGGTAGCACCAGGAAGCCGAGAGAATCGGGGAAAGGGGTGTCTCTGCTCTCAGGAGGTACCGAAGCTGAGGGCTACTGATGCTGGTAAGGCAAGGCATGGTTCTAGGTCGGGATCTTAATCCGAGTTTTTTATTCAGTGTAAAGGAACCCTCAGTGATTCACATCATTATCCATCTTTTGCTGTCTTTTTTGTTTTCCTCTCTCAGTTTCTTGGTGCTAATTCCCCCAGCATAAATATTTTGGAGACTTTTAAAAATGTTTGTAAAATTACAGTTTTAAAACTTTAAAATTTTTAAAGTAATAACCATGGAGGAGATGGGAGAACAATTTCTTACTGGTATGATATTGGTGGACACGTTTTTAAGACATTTCATTACAGTATATGTCCTGGCTCTTTAGTAACTTAATGCCTTAAGGAAAAAGGTATCATTTTCTCTCATACCCTTCAAGGATTGTTTGGTTTTCCTTTTGCAAACTACAAAAAGAAGAAAGTTTTAAAATTTTTGCCCTTGATATAAGTCAGTCACTAGCTACAGCACTCTGAGTTACACGTTGTTAAAAGAAGAACATGTCTCCACTCCCTGAGCATTCTGTAATTCAGATCAGAAAAAACTCCAACCAGTATATGGGAAGTACTGACACGATGGTATTTTGTCCAAGATTGGTGCAAACAGAAGTTATGAGGTTGACAGAATCTTTTTTAAAAAAAAAATTAACCACTTTTATTCCAGATTTCCCACCCAAGTGAATGAGTTATTAGCCAGATAGCATGTACATACGTGATCCTGAGCTGCTCTTTGAGCAGGCCACTACCCTCTGCTCTCAGCACACAGTCCGTCACCACGTCAGACAGTGGGTTGGTAAATGTGACCTGTACGTTAACAGGCTCGTGCACCACTGCTGGCCCAAGGACCTACAGAGAGAAAACATCCTGCTCAGCCACAGCATCAGTCTTGCCTCTTTCTCGTGGTTCTCTCTTTTCCTTTCCATTGCAAACCCATTACCCTCTTAGGATCTCCTGGACAGGAAGGAGACAGGAATTAATAGATGTATATATTTTTGGGTATCAGAGTGGAGGCTTGAATCAGCCATCCAGTGTGGCTGAGAGAGAACAAGATACTTTAGAATCTACCATTTAGTCCTGACTTTTTAACTAGTTCATTGTATGGTGTTCGGTATAACAGTATATGATACTTACCAGAGTGAGAGCAGAATGAGAATGCAAATGCAAATATTAACTTGGCATAAATGGCGAACTACAGTTGGCAGCTTACGTCAAGTTAGCTTCAGTTAGGCTAAATGAAAGGTTTAGGGTAAGAAAACATCGGAGTTGTGAAATGGAGGTGAATTGTGTCTCAGGCAAAAGAAAAAATAGAATGCCAAGTAGCAAGTTAACATACTCATTATCTTATTTTGACTGAGATAAAGTGGAATTGGCCTATCAGGTTATCTTTGTAAATAATGTAATATTAATTAACATAATGGAGAAGTCCAGCATCCCAATTGCATTTCTCTGTTACTGACTGTATGTTTATAGAGAGGTTTCAATCAACAGAAAATAAACCCTTCTTGACACTTAGTCACTGGATTGAAATAATTTAATTCAGGTGCCTGCCATGTATGAGCTGACTCAGTTATTTGCATGATACAGCAAAGAAGGCTTTTTACAAAGTCTCACTAGAACTTGGTATTCAGAAATGGCCAGACCTACAAAAACACAAACTTTTTTTTTATTCCTTTGTGTAACCTTGCTTTCCCTGCGTGCTGCTGACAGCGTGGTTTGGGGTAGCTCATCTAGTCCAGGGGTTCTGGAAGACTGCAAATTATCGTACTCCCTCTGTGTTGTTCACAGGGCAGTAGGCAGATGGCACTTGATCCCATCTCTGATACAGCATGAGAATGTGCTGGACTGTCCCGAACAAGTTGAACACGTTCACGTGGGTGTGATGGACCATGCAAACCCTGGACTGTCCCCGGGCAGACCGAGCACCAGGTCTTTCCTGTAGGCTAACATTTGCTTTTTACCCATTGTGCAACCTTTGCCAGAAGTCGGTCTTCAGTGGGGAAAAAAACAACAACAACAACAACAACAAAAGCCTCCAGTTCTAATTATTAAACATTTGGGAAGATGTTACAGAAGGTGAAAAGTGCCACTACCTGATAAGGTGAAAGAGCTTCCTTGAATATTAGTAATTAGTCTCTCAGACCCAGGCATTATCAGCAAGGCAGTGAAAATGTCTTTGGTAAAAATCAGGCTTTCTAAATAAACTGGAAGAGAATGGTCAGACTTCCCTGACAAAAGTGGAGGCCTAGATAGGGACTAGATCTCTCTGTCTCTCTGTTTCTCTCTGTGTGTCTCTCTGGAGATAATCTTACTTTGTAACCCTCGTAACACTGAGAACTTTATCAGTGCCACGTCAACAAGCCCTGCCAAGAATACCACAGCACAGCTATGCCTTTGTGCCTTGGAAAGGTTTGCTTTTCCTTCGTGGATTTCATTTGACTCGTGTCATGCAGCCTATTACTAGAGCAACAAGATCAAATCACCCTCAGGCATGATTTCTCTTCCCACACTCAGATGGAGTAAGGATTCTTGTTACTTCTCAACATGTCTCTCTAGGGACACAAAGGGGACTGGCTTTTACCTCGATGGTGAGAAAAGGATCCTGAAGTATAATATCCTTCTCCACTAGAAGCGAGGCTCCCTGTTTGGTTTTACACACAGCAGTCACTAGGATCTTCCTGTCATCCGTCAGAGAGTTTTTATACTGGGAATAGGAGATCTTGAATGGAATATCTTTCACTGGAATGGAAACAGAAACAGGATTTCCCTCTCTTTTTTTTTTTTTTTTTTTTTTTTTTTGTGCCTAAGTACCAGATATCTGTAATGTAATCTGTGTTTTAAGGAGCAAGGATGCCATCGCCCTGGGGCTCTCCCTTTGTGGGCGCTGGCAGCCAATAGACAGCAGTGGTGCTCATGGGTGACTTCTACTTACATTCACATCAAACACTAAATGACCAGTTAGAGATCGGTAGCTGAAAAGTTCTGAGGATGGATCTATGTGGCAATCCCTGCTGGTGTTTTTTTCATTTATCTGAGGAACATTAAAATGCTCCTTCCTTGCACAGATGCTCCCCCTGCCCCCCGAATATCCTTACACTCCAATTGTTTGCAGGTCATGCGCTTCTCGAGTCATTCATTATTTCTATGCGATTTGGCAACAAACCAAAGTAGTGTCTTGTCTTAAGCTATAAGAAAATTAAAATTACCTTCTTCAGATCCAAGTTTAATAGACCTAGACAACTGCAAAATCTCTGCTTTTGGTTTTCTGGTGTAGAAAATGGCCGAAGCCCTCAGTTTAACCTTTATGGTCTTGAAATCTGAGGTCAAGTTCCTGAGTGCCAAAGCAAGAAGGATGTCCTGGCCAATTACAGGAGATGCATTAAGGATCAGCTTCCCTGAGATAGTGGGCTTTCGAGCAGGCTGTCTGCATGCTGCTGAAGGTCGTCTTCTTGGTCTCGTAATTTTGCCTCTTTTTCCAGTGCTGCTCACACCAAGCAGCTTCAGCGCTTTTTTATAGACCCGCCTTTCTTTCAAGGATCCTGCTTTGAAAGATAACATGCTCAGAGATCTCATGCTGGATATAAAACAAAGCCGTAATTGCTCTCAGTAAATAAAGTTTAGGAAAGCTGAGGAGGGCAAGGATACACAAGAGGAGAAAGTGAGGTCTAACCTAAATGCTAAAATTAGCAAAAACAAATGAATGCCTGTCAGCTTTAGCTGGCTGTTCATGGGCACCTCTCAGAGGCTGTGAGCAGGGGGATAACTCCTGGGAGAGCTCAGTTCCACGCAGGCTGGGAGAATTGCCATCTCCGCTGAAATTAAGACAGGAGTAAAAATCCTTTTGAAGAAACAAGTCTCCAGAATGGCCAGTGGGGCATGTCATAACAGAAGTAGTCTCACCAGCTGATCAGAACAGCTGGGACAGAATGTTTTACAGAACTAACTTTGACTTTGTGTTGAATAAAGGGCCACAAAGGCCATATTGACTCACTGTCAGCTGACAGGGAGACCTAAGACTTTGAAAATTCACAATTGCTTTGCTCCAGAAGAAGTAAAGAAATTAAGTAAGTGCTCAATCCAACAAAGGCCTACATTCTTTTCACTTCCATCAGTGGCAAGAAAACTGTAATAAAGAATTTACCTTCTGGGTATTTGTAATTAGCAGTGACATCCACACGCGAGTTGGTGCCCACTGCTTTCGTGCTGATAAATTTTCCAATCTTCTTCGTATCAGAATAAATCCTCTCTTTTCTTTTCTTGCTATAGTGAATCCAAGTCACGTAGTCAGCATTCACTGCTGCAAACACGAATGAGCTGTCATAATCCAGGTTCACATGCCCTTCCTTAATGGCTCTGGTGGAGGCAGGACCACACTGATAAATGCCTGTATTAGAGAGAGGGAGAAGTTAAACGGCTGCCTGTTGTGAAAGAACACAAATCCTCATGCTGACAACAAGAGGGAGAGTTAGTCTCTCCAAAGACACGTGTGGATAAAGTGCATTGTTTCCATGTGCATTATGGCCAGAGATTCCACGTGCATTTTCTATCACAAGGTAGAAGCACAGAGGTGGTTGTGAGGCTGACAAGGTGTAGGAAGATCTAACTCTTATGATGTGTGCTATGCAAAATGTTCTAATCCTCCAAAGCTTGCAAGGCTGTGTGCTAAGCTGGCTAGTGAAAGGAGAGGAGAGACTGGGAGCTGAATGAGAAGTACAATCAGATTTACGAGATGGGAGTCATCAATGTTGTATGTGCATTGAGAAGATCTAGGGAGCTAAATTTGGTAAACTTAGTGGTGGGGAACGAGAAGCAGTTTATCTGGAGTTTGATGGGATTTAGATGGGCAAAGAAATGAATCTTTTGATGGAAGCCATCAAACTAGATCAATGAAGTTGTGTCTGTATTAGTAAATAAAACCAGAGCCAAATTATGAACCCAAGTGCTGGCCATTGGTCATTCACTCTGTCTACTTGGGAGACAGTGGGGATGGGAGGGTGCAAAGAGAAAGAATCAGACTCTCCTTAGTGATATCCAGTGAAAGAGCAGGTGGCAGTGGGCACAAATTGAAACACAGAAATATCCATTTAAATATAAGAAAAAAATTTCTTCTATGAGGGTGGTCAAAGTCTGCAACAGTTTGCCCAGGGAACTTGCAGAGTCTCCATCCTATGAAATATTCAAAACCCAACCGGACACGGTCCTGAGAAACCTGTTCTAATTGACCCTGTGCTGAGCCGGGGGGTTGAAGCAAACAATCTCTAAAGGTTCCTTCCAACCTTAGCTATTCTATGTCATTTTATGAATTACGAATCGAGTAACAATATCTACACCTTCTTATATTTACAACAGTGTCACCTTTGCTTTTTTCCTGAGGTGTCGCATCCAGAACCTGCCATCCATCATAAAAAGAGCCAAGATCTCTTCTAGTGAACCAGCTTTCATTCCAGACATGGAAATTCCTGTAAGGAAGGTAGAATAGGGAATCTCTGATTCATACAATTGATTTTATATTAATAGATTCAATACATTTCTCATGCAATGCAAGAAATAACCCAAGTTGAGTGAATGAACTCCTCTGTGGAGAGACTGTTTCCTTTCTTGAGTACCTCTTTCCCCTTCTTTGCCACCTTTTTGTGTTCAGATCTCTGAGAAATGTTGAGATGTGATAAAAAAAAAAAATGTGAAAAGGAAAATAATTAATTGCAGAGTCGAGTATTCAACTCTGGACATTCCAGAACAACATACTGAACAGCCAGAAGTCTCCTGCATACGATGCTGTCTGTTGGTATTTAATTCACAGTTGCTTTCTACTTTGTGTCACCTGGTCCCATTCAGTCCATATGAAACAGGGCACTTGGTGACTGAAACACTGATGCATGTGGTACCACACACACGTGCAGTGTGATAGTTTCTGTGCACTCGTTTGTCAAAAGCACCATTTTTAGGTGAAATGAGGTGAAAGAAGCATCATGTTCCTCCTAAAGGATGGGATGGGATTTTTCTCTGCTGTATTAAATATATTACTTTTACTTTAGTAACCTCTCAGTCTTGTGCAAGGGATGTAAAATGGTAATCATGAAAGACTGAGGCGATCAACCCTGTGTAGCACAGGAGCTGGGTCTAAAACTTCTGAGAGTGCTCTGCTCTAGGAATTGAGGGACAAGCTGATATCATTTTGGGGCAAGAGGCTAATCACTCTTCAACTTTTTGGAAAAAAAAATTAAACTTTCATACAGTAGAGGCAAAATTAGCAACTACATTTTCAAATTGTATGTTGGATAACAATGGTACAAAGTATCTCCTCTGATAATTCTTCAGAATGATGAAACTGAACACATACTGCATTTCTAAGCACTGTTGACTCTCTGCTATGGGGTTTTATACCACTGGGAGCATGAGGCTGGGGTGGTTTTTCAGAAGCATGATTCTAGATCTTTTAATTAGAGGAGAATATAATGGAAGAAATATTAAGAAAAAAAAATATATATATTTACCACACACTGTCTTCACTCAAGTCCAGGGTTTTTCCAGAAGTGTCAATGTACTTATCAATACTCAGATTTATATTTGTGTCATGGGCAGAGTTGAAGTTTGTAATAACACGAGTAGGTATTCCCAGGGATCTGAGAACTGCAATACAGAATACCGTAAAAGTGCTGTAAACCTATTTTACGGCCAGTTAGAAAGTATTTTTCTGTTTTACTTGGCCAAGCAGGCTAGTGCATGTGTTTTCAGTGGGGAAACAAACCCTCAGAAACTTCCTTCTCAGATATGTGAGTCACGGTCATTGTGTACAATTGCTTGGAAGACAGTTCTACTCACGCAACATTCTTGGCTGCCGTGTTCTTTTTAAGAATTAGATTCACCCATTTATTTTAATCCTTCATTCTTCATCCTGTTCTATCTCCCATTTTCTCCATGTTTGTTTTTTTTCTCTGTTACCTGCTTCATTTTCCTTTTCCTCTCTGAGACATACCTCTCGATTGCATTGTTTTTACTTTGTATTTTCCCAAAGTGACTCATGTCTCCCAGAGCAGCTCTGACTGGAAACTGCGGGGATGAAATGCTTTTCCCCAACTCCCAGCTCCCTTTACAGGTACTCAGAGCTGTGATTTGGTTTTCTGTCACCAGTAGGTAAGACACAGCAGTAGAAAACTGACATTGTGAGGAGACAGACTTAAAAGAGGACTGATTTTCTATGAATCCTAACTTTGAAACAGGAAACCTTGTCCTTTGCACCAGCCCAGCCTGGCAAACCACTTTGTGTTTTGTTTGTTGACTCACAAAACTGGGGCGGAGTATTGTAAAACTAAGGCTGTTTAGAAGGCAAATAACCCTTGTGAATGGAGAGTATAGATCCTTTACTCTCTCTGTCAAAGCTGAAACAGCTTCAACAACAATGTCACAAAGTTAAATCTATAGAAATTCTAGTAAGCTTCCATGCTGGTAGAGTTCTTCATCCCTCCATGCTTACCTGTGCACATTACTCCTGCAAAGACCCAGCACTGGCCATACCGGACGGGTTTGTATCTCCCCCTGTACCACTTCCGAAGGATGGTCACGCTTCCACTCCACTGCAGGGGGTTGGTTCCGGAGCGGTACTTTCCTTTCCACTTCCCTTCCACCACTCCTTTTTCATCATTGCTGTTGACCTGAAAGAGTTGAAATTGCCTAAAGTGAGTGCTGTCTAAAAGGATGAAAAGGGTCATCCATAGATGCTATAAAGAGGGCATCTCAGATAAGGAATGTTATGATTATCTGTAAAATGGAAAACTTTTGTCTAGTTGTGCATTTATATGTTTGTGAGGATGGGGTGGGTGTTGAGAAGATGTCACTGTTTGTTGAAGGAAATGCATACAGGCGTCATTGAACAAATCCTCCTTAAGTGAAGAATACTAAATACACGCATTACATGCAGCCACACCAACACCTGTTTTCCAAAATATTTCATGCTTCTCTTGGTGTTTGAATGACTTAGCAAATTATTTCAGAATGAACACAGGCTTTCCAAATGAGTGAAAAGATCTAATGGACTTATTAGAATCTGTTAGGAAAATACATCTGAGATTCAGTGTTCTCCAAAAGGTCTTGGAAACTTTCCTTCAGTTTCAGCAATCTTTCAGGAAGAAAGTAAATTAAAGTTTAGGGTTATTTTTCCTTGAGAATAAATCTCCATTTTATCTCTTCCGTAGTTATTTTTTTTGAGAAAAATTAGGTATTCCTATAAAACATTGAGGCATTCACAATTAAGTATCAGGGGTTTTGTTGGTAGGTGTATTGTCCAGCTGTAACTAATTGATGACTTTACCATAGCACTGATGACCCTGCTCACATAGATGGGATTGTTTCTGTTGGATACATCAACAGCTGGATCTTGGCGGTGGTTCAGGCTCCGATCCAGTATAGCCAGAGAGATATCAAGGATACCCTCTTCAAACTGAAATCAAAACAAGCAATATGTTGAAGGCTAATTCATAAATAAACCCAAGGATAAGCTCCCCACCCACAGGTGGGCTGTAGTTATGACAGTAGTTGTAGCAGCTGGGCTTAGAAGGCCAAACTGATCTTCAGAAATTCCAAATTGAGCTGTTTCACTTGAATAGACCTGGGATATCCTTTTAGTGTCTTATGCCCCATTACTGAACCAACGGTGTAAATATTTAGATGCACTAGCCTCACTATACTTAGAGGTTAATACTGAAGTGGCTTCCTTTGCCCTTCACAAGGGTCAGGAAATGAATTTACCAGTTTGTGTAATAGGCAGAAGAAAATGAAAACTGTGTTTTGTTTCTTTCATTTCTGTATTAGCACATGCCAGAGAGAGGAAATGATCCTTATGCTGCTGTAATGTATTGATAAGTGAGACATATGTCTGCAAGAAAATCTTAAGTGAGAGAGGAATACCGAACTTTTATAATGATTCAGTCTCCCCAGGAACCTATTTATCCACTGTTCTTATTTTCAAAGTTGTGGAATAGGTGATGCTCTTTACCTGTCCATAGTTCCAAGCTTCTCGTTGAATATGTTTTTCCAGTCCCTGAAATATGATTCCGCTGTCATTCAGGACATACTCCCGCCGCTCCTTTTCATTAGCCATGTAGACATCATCATCTAGGAGCAGAATGAGACACGCTGGCTGAAAGGAGAGTTGTTTTGCTGTAACCGAAAATCTCACTTCAAGGGGAGTTCTAAGGAACAGGTCAGGCTGCCTGCGCGTTCAGGCTTAGGACTCCCTGCTGTACCTCTGTCATCATTTAGAGAGTGAATAAAATAAGCACGAAGCTCCTTTGAAGTGGACTGACTATGCTTCTGTCCCTTCACTAATCTCTGTGTCTTACTGGTAGATATTACTTGGTTTACAATTGAACACAAGTATCAGAGGGGAAAAAAAAGAAAAGAATAAATATTTGGAATATTTCCTGCCTCTGATTTCTTAATTCTACAAGCAAGAGGCTGGATCTTTGATGAACTGCAGCACTGGAGCAGGGGCAAAAACTTGATCCTTGATGTTGGGTTGTGACTGTTGGGTACACCCTTTACTGTGACACCCAGACTTCCTGACTGAGACAATGAGTTATTTGAAGGACACAGTACATCAAAACATACCTGGACACCAGGGGTTGAAGAGTAGCACAAACTGGCCCAGGAGTGTTGAAGAGACCTTGTTGTTCCCGGAAACCATCTGGAGTTTGAGTTTGTATCTCCCAATGACAGCATTGGCTGGGCTGCATATTGTGAAGTGGATGCATCCAGGCTCACCGGGCTCTTGGGTCGCGCTCCAGCCGCTGGCACTCTCCTCAGAAACACAAAATATGGCCTTGGTCTGCTCTGATTCCAATGGAGATGGTCCTGCCAGAGGAAACAGGGACAGCAGTTCTGAGTGACAGCTGTGGGTGACAGACTTGGAGTCAGTGACAATCAGAATTCTATTATATGTTTTTTTTCATTATTATATTGAGAGATTGGGGTTTATCAGATCAAATGCTTCTTCAGTGCAAACCAGTTGTGCTCCCATCCATAGAATCAGACCATGAAGCCTTCTGTCATCATTTAGAGAGTGAATAAAATAAGCATGAATACCCATTTCATTGAGTTAGCAGCTGCCTGGAGAATTTTCTGGAGAAGGCTCTTAGGAAAATACAGCTAAGAGTCTTAACAAATGGAGTGGTGTAGACTCTTCCAGTAAGAGTTAGGGAAGGGAAGAAGTTAATCAAGGGAAGTTAATATAGGTGAAGTAGAATGAGGAGAGGGGACAAATAGGGGATGATGCTCTGTGGGAGGTAGAGTTGCAAAATGTTCAAGGAACCACAGAATGATGACAACTTGCAGCATTGCAGGTAAGTCTGTAGGAGTAGAGATATAAGCTTGGTTTTAGAATGAGGCTGGCGCCTACCTTTCTATTAATTATTACCTTGACTGTCTATTGCCTTAAGGTACAGATTGAACTTTAAAAGGGGAGCTCCCAAGCCTAAAAGGGCAATAAATCCTGAATGAAAGAGGATCAAGCTTAATGATTTGAGGATCATTAATCTGTGAGGCTGTTGTGTTTTGGAGCTGGAGTGACTTGGAAGCGAGGTGAGTGTCGTGAGGAAATTACCTGTGCTTGCAATAAAGGTGAAGTTATCCCCAGATTGCGCTGTTGTTTTGAGATTCAGAGTGATGCTGAAGGGCTGTCCTCTCCTCAAGATTACTTCTGTGCTGCTGTAATCAGAGGTGTGGTGTGCAGCTTTATTTAGTTTGGATTGCCAGTTGACATCTGCTATTTTCAGGGCTAGAAAGGACACAGGATGAGTTAATTAAAGCATTGTTGCTTCAAACTTGTACTTCTTTTCAGCTTGTCTAATGTAGTCATTTTGTTATATTTATATATATGTTCTATGAAAACAGAAAAATCCAGTCATTATTAAAAGTTGCAAAAGAAACAATAACTTAGGGGAACACCTAAAATATCGTTTCTGTTGGCATCTTTCAGAGCCAGAAAAACCACCCCTTCGGAGAATTCATCTTTGATTAAAAACAAAACAAAATAAAATCCTATTGTATTTAGTTCTATTCCACCGCTTCCTACTTTTTTCTGTGGGGATCTCTAGTTTCCAGAATGTTTTCCAGATGTACATGAAAAAATAATAAAACTCTTGAAGTTATTTTCTTAATAAGAAATATTAAAACACACATGAGCAAGTGCATGCCTGATCCTGGAAACACTGTGTGATGAATAGAAGTTCTTCATTGTCGAATTTGCACATTATCTTGTCACATTATCTTGTATCCTGGTTAATTTACAGTCTTGTTGCTTGAAGTCGGGTGCTATTTCACACTCTGTTGGAAAAAGATAACCAGAAGAGGACAGATGGTAGGATGAGGAGTGGTGTATCTTCAGGCACTGCTGTGGGTTGCTCTCTTGTGACAGTTTGCCCACTGTTTAAAATGAGACACTGAAGTGCAGATTGCAAAAGCTTTCAACTTTTCTTGTTCCCTGATCACTTAAAAAAACACAGAAATAGCCCACCAAACAAGCAAAAACAAAGCAGAAGAAATACAGATCTCTCTATGAACATGTTTGAGCAGTGCTATTCCCCAGTATGATATTCCACAGGAATTTCACTTGAAGAAAACTTCTGTGGAAGAAACGCTTCCATCGTTTCACTGAACTAAGCTCCCAGGCACCTTGAGACTTTTGGGATGAGATTCACGCCCGAGGGAATCCACAGGATTCTGCTATAGAAATAGAGAGGGTGGGATTTGAGTTTTCCGTACAGAAATTCTGTTCTGTGAAGTCTCGATGTGGTCATACCTACACGCATTCTTCAGCTTTTTAGAAGAACCATGGATGCGCACATGCGGTTCTGAGGCTGCAGTAAGGGCCTGGGGCAAGATGCTTTCCTGTAGTCTGAGCATAAACATGTTTGAATAGTCTCAGTTAAGTGAAGGGTCATCTTTCAGATATGTCACCTGGAGAAAAAAATGCCATTGGCAGGAGTGTGATGTTTGAGTCACGTGATGTAGAATGTCTAGAAAATTTCTCACTTCTATCATCATTTTGTTTTTCCGGCTTAAATATGTTTAATTGAAAAGGACCTATAGAAAACAGCTTTCTTAATATTATGACCTCTAATTTAAGAGTGAATTAGAACTTGTCTCTGAGCAGCAGTTTGGCTCAATTTGGAAAGAATTTAGCCTTGCAGCGCTTTGCTCATGTATGTCCTTCCACTGTGTACCCTGAACCGTGCAAGTTAAATGCCCAGGCTCTTTGGCACAGGAAACATGAGCATTGTTAGTTGCACAATGATGCAGATAACTAAGAATGTTTTGCATATTTGCAAATAAAAATATAGCATATGTAGGATTTAATAGGAACCGAGCCATGGGTTTGATACTCTGAGGCTTTGGCTTTAAGGACTTAAATAGTGCTGCTAAGACTCCGAGTGGAATGTCACAGGCAAAGATAAGATGCACCAGACAGAAAGAGGGGGACAGCTGGAGAAGTGGGAAGCTAAAGAAGGCAGTGATTAGCGCTGGATAGCTGTAAAAATTTACTGCGTTAATAGTTCAGTTTGCCTTGCAAAGTCCACGGTTACATAAGTGTTTCTAGTGAATATGTGCTGGAGATCAGCAAAAAAATGGCTTATGTATGTGGCAAGAACACCATAAAGCCTAATACCCATCTTTCGTCTCGGTATACTTCAAGTTTATCTTTGCTTTGATCTTCACCGTTTCAATTTAAAGCTTATAATTTGTTTTCCTGCTTTCAGTATCTCTCTGTTGGCAAAGTATCCTTTCAGTAATACTGTTAATGCACCATTGGGAAAACTTCTAAAAAGTTGTGTTTCTGTCTTCCAATGGCTAGACATTGGCAGCGTGTTCATAAGCAAGTCTGCTGATTGCTGCTGAGGATGCTGATCGTTATGAACACAGGGTTCATGTTGTTGCCTCTGCTGAAGGTATAACAGGAGAAAAAAAAAAAAATCCTTATGCTAAATTGCAGATAGATCTGTGTGTGTATTGTATGACCAATCTTTCTAACTAGAGATCCACTCGGCATGAGAATGAGAGCAAGTGCTATACTATATCCAAATAATACATGGATACTGGGATTGCACATCAACAAAGCTGCGTGCAGGCAAATACAGAGCTTTGTAGGGAGGTGAATGTGGGAGTCCAGAGGCCATAAAGTCACCTGTCTGGGGCCAGACATCAATTTGATAACAGAGAGGGATTAGAGCCTGGGACTTCTATGTGGCAGTTTGATGCCCAAGTCATTAGCCAACAGTGTTGATTAGATGGCTGCAAAAGCACTGTATAAAGTAGCTAATGGATATGATAGAGAAATCTCTTCTTACTCTATTTTTTCTGTGTTATGATGAAAAAAAGAATATGTTCACCACCCATGATACTAATTTTTTTTTTTTTAATAAAATAACTTTTAGTAGAATATCTAAAACGCATTTAACCTCCAAAAGGCTAAATTGCCAAGAGAACAATTCATCTTGTTGCCTCAGCAAATGTCACTCACTCATCTGTATTGGAAGAGTGATATCTGGAGCAATTAGGCTATTTTTAACTTACCCGCCATAAGGATTCTCTCTTCTCTTCCGCGCTTGTGAGTAGTTCAGTTTATGGGTACAAAAGCATGCAAGAACATTCTGAATCTTCTTCCACCAGCATGAGTAACGAAAGGCTTAGGACTCTCGACTCCACTACATAAACTAGAGTTTATACAAGTTGGGTGTGACCTGTGGTTGTTAGTTACTGTTTTTGTAGTAGTGTCCTACGTAAGCATCTGCTTATGAGTATTTTAATTGCACAATCTTGAATTTAATTATGCTTATTTAAAACTGAGGAAAGATGATAGACCCTATCCTGGTGTCTCTTCTCCTACGAGGGGAAAACATCCCAAATTTGATCTAATGAAGGAAATACAGTCTTAAGTAGACAGAAGAAACTTAATTTTGGACTGTTTGGTTTGTGTCAGTTTAGGGTTTTGGAGACTGATTGTACAGAGGGCAGGTATAGACAAACTTACATATTGTACAACGTGGATGTATGGGACATGGAGTGATCTACGTAGGGTTGTAATGTATTAACTAACGATGCTGCTGCTCAGTAGCATTGTGGCTTTTTATACCACTTTTGGGGTTTTTTTTTTAAGGCAGGTCTGCCTGAAGATTTTTCACATAACTGTATACAATTAATTTTTTCTTGGAAGCTCATACTGAGTTGTGACGTCCTCACCCTCTGTTCCTGACATGATTCCCTAGAATATACATTTCCCACCGAAGAAGCAGCGCATCCCTCCCGGAGGGCGTTGCGGTGCGGCCACCTGCGCTCCAGGGATTTCTGTGAAGAACAGAGGAGTCCTTAAGGCTGCCCTTGCTTTGAATCATTTCTGTGTGTAGTTTGGCGTGCATAATTCACGTACGTAGTTTTCTCTGCAGCTGTTTGGCACGGCACCTTGAGCTGGGCCCTGGAGGAAGCCACCGAGCTGTTCTGCTGGTGCGAGCCCTGCCCACGCTAATTACAGACACTCTGCTCCGCTCCTGGAGCTCCCTCGCGCTCGCTCCTCCCTCGTCCTCTGGCACAACTTATCTACAAACAGGCCCTGCCAATTATTTTGGTTGCAGGCTGAACTTGCTGAACTTTGAGTGGTCTGTGGCCGAGGAGTAAGAGATGCAAGGGGTGATCCCTCATTTTCCTCACCCCTATGCTTCTACATCATGCCTTTTTTGGTCTGTTGCTGTTTTCTGTTTTGTTTCCACATTCAAAATTCCCCATGACCAAAAAGGCAAATTAATTACCGGTGGCTTAAATTTATTTTTTAAAAAAGGGATCTAAATTTTTGTTATGGTTTCTTGTGTATTTTTTTCTGTAGGTATTTGTGATCGTGTCTGGATGCGTCAGACTCTCTGAAATGGACTAGGTGAGCTTTAAAAGATCCCTTCTGACCCAAACTATATTATCACCTGTCAGATAAAAGATGTCCATGTTGAACTCCTGGCAGCTTGGTGGTTCAGAATTTTGGCCTTAGCGGTTCTGCTTTAAACATTTTAGAAATCAGAAGACGAATCTAAATCTTCGTGCTTCTACATCTTCAGAGCCATTTGTACCCCTCACACCCTACATCCAAAGAGCGGCCAGGTGGCTATGGTGCCCCATCACTCATCAGCTTTCATCGTGGTCCCTGGAGAGGCTGCGTTGCCTGCAGTCATGGAGAATCATGGAGGCTACTTAAAAACGCGTTTCAGGTGAAATCTGGTACCTGGCGATGTTGGGATCGGGAACCCATGAAAGAGGCATCTGTATGGGAACACCGTGATGGAGGTGTGGAGTGGGGCTGCCCAGGGAGGACTCGCACTGGGAAGGTTGGAAGACAAACATGTTCCTTGGTCTCTGGTGACCTTATGCTGGTGGGTGAGAAGCTTGAGTTGCCTTGTGTTGCTGGACTTCCATGTTAATGCAAGACTCTCCCCGTGCTTCTTGGTGCTTGGGACTCTGTCACTTTACATAGGAATTAAAGTTACGGATTTGAATATGTAAATGTGCTGCCTGCTCTGTGACAGGCCTGTGCCCGCGGGCTACAGAAATATTGTTGTGAACCCCAAACGTTCGCTTTTCCCAGCCTTTGTAGTCTTTTTTCCTCCCCATTCACGGAGTTATAGGTGTCACAAAATGCAGACGTTAAATGAACAGTGGAAGAAATGTTCTGCTTTTTTAGGTAAGAAACCCATTAAATGAAGGAAAAAGAATTTCCCTCATCTTGTGATTTCTTGTATTTCCATGGAATATACAATTCATTACAAAATACAGTTATATGAATAGTTTTTATTTATTGCTGACAATTAGAATGTGGTCACAAAGAGACTGTGTTATCTGATGGAAAAGTTAAAGTCGGAGCTTAACAATGAGAATTGTTAAAACAGTGAAACTATTTCTACAAGGAAGGAGCTTCATTTTTCTAGACAAGAGGACAAAAAGAGAAATACAATTAGAGAGTAAATAATTAAGCACTGTGAAAGGAGGAGACTTGATTCTGTTGCAATGTAAGAGGTCACCAATTTTATGCAGTCATCACGGTCCCTATACAGAGGAGAACATCTACGTCTTGTCATGTTAATGCTGAAATTGTGACTGATTCCATCACATTATGCAGGTGCTACTGTAATGGTTACAAATCCCTTGACATGTGAAAACTTGTCACAAGAGAAGTCTACTTGCAGCTGTAAGGGTCCAGCCCTGCGAGGTGTGAATTCAAAATAAATTTTTGATCTCTCCCTCGGTGCCAGTCGTGCCAGACTAAAATAAATAAATAAAAAAAATTAATTCAGGCTTGCATTGTCATTCCTTCAGATTCCCAAGAAGCAGAACTGTGTGATAGCTCGGGCACCAACAGTTACTTGAGACACAGCCTTGGGTTTTGAGAATTACTTAGCCTTTGTGAAGACTAAGAAATGAGAAAAGATAGTACCATCTTCATTTACTCTTGAGTGGACTGACGGAAATGTGAACTGCTACCTCATCCCTCCATGTTAGGACCGGGTACATGTTTGGATTGTCAGCGCAGCTCTGATGTCAAAGGTCAGTGCTTTGTCCAATGCCTGCTTGGTTCATATCCATTTTGGCAATAATATGCTTTTTCTAATGGCCAGGTGCTTCTATTTTGTCACCTTCTGGCATAAATGGGCTTAGTCTCTCACTGCAACAATGTTTCCCATATTTTTATGGGTTATTATGTCCAAATATTTCTAGAGCCACAGCACATCGGGTTGCTTTGTAACAAAACAAGCTTTAGGAAATATGGACTACTCAGTACTGAGTTAATGCATAAAGCAGCAGAGTCCAGAGAAAAAGAAAAAAGAATGTTTTGTTCATGTTTTGAGAAAGTGTGATTTTTCTTCTACTTCAAGGAGAACAGAACAACTTCTTGTGTGGGCTGGAATGAGAGGAGCTATGGCAGTGTCTTACTTATTTGCTTTAGTTCAGAGTTATTTTTGTAGTATTAGGGTACTGTATATAAAAATAGAAACACAAAGCCAAGCTGTAGAAGAAATATCAGAGAGACAAAAGGATTTGATATGCCCATATGCTTTCCCAGGAAGGAAGAATGTTAGCAGTTTTTTAGCTGTTAAAGAAGTTCCTATGTGGAAGAAAAATAATACATGATTGAGGAATCATAGTATCTCTATATATGTAGTGGCATACTTATTTTCATTAATAGATAATATGAAGCAGACAATTCAACCATGATTTTGTCTGGCTGAGAAACCAGACATGCTGTTGGTCACGTTAGAAGCACCGAGTGAATGTTATAGCTTTCACTTACTGTATCTTGACCTGTTGATTCATCAAAGTCACGAGTAGCACACAGCGGCTCACGGGTTCGGGGAGGGGGTTGGCGTAGGAGATCTCCAGGGTTGTGGCTTTGTTCACTACAATCCGCCGAGGAACCTAAATGACAAGGACATGTTTCTGATCGTTCACTGTTTTCCACTTTTCTGGAATCAGACTTCAGTCAAACTGTAAGCAGAGCATCTCTCGTGTCTGAGGAGGCATGAGATGCTGTAGGAGCAGGGAATTTCCCTGACAGTGGGAATGCCTTTCTGAATACTTGAAGCTGGATTTGGATTAGGGCTGTCAAGCTGCATACAGTATTTTTTGCACAATTTCAGGGAAACAGAGCCCTGATTATACAGGCACAACTTATTAATCCTGTCTGATCTTTCAGTTGCTGTTTTGTGCACCTTTGATTAGCATTAAAGTGTTTAGTCTGTTAGGGCCAGTTTATATTGTTTCGAGTTAAGGGATTAGGTCTGTATTTTTGGAAGCAGGCAGAGTTGTTTAAAGGCAACACAACCACTTGCCAGTAACTAGAATAGAGGTGAAATGAAAATAAATTCTGTGAACATAAAGCAGTGGCACGTGACTGGGAAAGAAGGTAACAGCTGTTCTGAAGAAGAGGGTAGATTCAGACAAAGATTCAGAACTGGTCTCTCATGTGCTTACTTTCTCAATTCAAGCAGGCAGAATTTTAGCAACGTCTGAAATTGCAGGCTAAATTAATGCATTTATTCCCAAATTCTCATCTTAAGATCTGAGCTCCAAAAAGACTCTTTAATTCTTTCTGACTCTTTAGGGAACCAGGGAGAGAATTTTTACCTTAATGATAATGTTTGTGTCCTCTAAAATGATTGTCTTCTCCACCAGCAGCTTCAGGCCCTGCCTGTGCAGGACTTCACACAGAGCAGTAACCTGGATCCTTTTGTCAGTAGTCAAGTATTTTCCATAATAAGAGTAAGGGATCTTTAACCGGATGTGTTTTCCTGGAATTCAGACACATATTTAGGAACTGTTACATCGTCAAAGAAAGCTAAAGAAAAGAGAGTTATTGTGAGGGGTTTTGAAATTATTGGAGAGGACAGAAGACGAGACAGTTGGAGTCTGATTATATCTTTTCCCTTGTGAGACTGGTTGCGTATCTCCCTCTTCTGGTGATCCTTTTCTGCTTTAACTCATTTGACCCTTACAGTTTTGAATGGAGGGTTTTGGCCTGAAACTGATGGAACCTGCTTATCTGCATTTCACTGGATCCCTGTCCCTTTGCACTTCTTATAATTAGAGGTATAACTATTTTTATCTGTTCCCTCCTTGTATACTGTTTGTTTTATCTCAGCCAAGAAGAAAGTCTGGGTCAAGTTTCAGAGAGATCCTTTTCAAGTGATCTGGTCAGCTGCTTATTGCTGTAATCCTACAACTTCTTTGCTTTGTATGGAAAAAATGTTTATCTCTGCAGCCCCTGGGGGTGAAAAAGATCTCTAGAATAATTTTTAATAGCCTTGACTCTTCAAAAGAGACCGTTTCAGTGTAACTTTTAACCTTTGCCCTAGTTAATTTCTATTAAAGCCTTGCTTGTTGAGTGCCAAAAGCAAACATCAGACTTTTCTACTTGTGTAAGATGTGTTCCCATACATGTAATAATCACCACAGACACATGTGTGTATGTATATATATATATATATACATATATATATATATATGTACACACACAACACACACACACATATATATATACATATAGTGTGGATTCTGAAGCTATAATATAAATGAAGGCTTCTGTAAAACCTTTCATGAGGCCTTCAATTCCTGGTCGAACTAGGGAAAGCTTTTTTTGGGGGGGGGGGGGGAAATCTTGCAGAATGTAGTCATAATCAATGCTATTAAGAGATGGAGCAAGTAGATGGGCTGCAAGACTGATATAGGTACGATACTGATGTTTCTTACTTCAAGTTGTCTTTGTGTGGCTAAGAAGAGGGCTATCCTGGCTGCTTAAGGGACATTGAAAGTTACCTTGTTTAGAACCCAGTTCCACTGAAGTGTTTGCCTTCAGAATCTCTGTCACCGTTCTCCTTGTGTACAGGACGGTTGACGCGCTCATGTCCACCTTCACAGTCTTGCGGTCAGTACCGAGGTTATTGAGAATTAAGAGTAGGGTAATGTCTTTGCCAAACACTGGAGGTTCAGCCAGCTTGAATTTCCCAGAGATCCCAGGGTTTCTCATTCTTTCTGAGGGTCTTTCACTTGGAGATTCTGTGTGTCCCTCTGTGACGCTTGATCCAAATATCTTTGCCAAGGCCTTTTTATAAACTTGTCTTTCCTCAGAAGAACCTGGTCAAAGGAGAGAACCAAGTAAAATGAATCCTTTTGTTGTCATTGGGCCTTCTCTGTGTTGTGAAGGAAGGGGAAAGATGCTCAAACAAAACAGGTTACCCATTCTAGCACCAAGAATCCAGCAGGAGGCAAGTGTGATAACAAAGAGAATAATCTGTGATAATTCCTTTACCTTCTGGATATTTGTAGTTACAGGTGACATCCACACGGGAATTGCTGCCCACAGCTTTGGTACTGATAAACCTGCCAATTATTTCAGTATCACAATAGACTCTTTTCTTAGTTCCATCCTTGTATACAATCCATCTGTTGCAATCAGCGTTCACCTCCGTATACACAAATAAGGTGTCATAATCCAAATTTACATCACCTTCTTTGATGGCTCTGACAGATGCAGGGCCACACTGAAATAATCCTAAAACATGGGGGGGAGAAAAAGTGAAACTTTTAGTCATGCTTATTTCAGAGAAGAGATGTTAAGTCTTACTAAGACTTTACCTTTGCTTTGTTCTTGTGGAGTTGCATCTAAAACCTGCCATCCATTGTATGGTGCTCCCAGGTCTGGGCGAATGAACCAGCTCTCGTTCCAGACATGATAATCCCTGGAGACAAAGAACAAAGTCTAGAGTCACATGAACTTCCAATTCTAAAGGAGTAAGGAATTCTGTTTTTTGAAGATTCTCTAAGATGTGACAGGAGCTGTCTAGTTACAGCAACTCACTACGTCTTTCAAAGGATAGATTTACTGTCTGCTTCTGGGGTGTAGACCTCAGGGCAGGGAGGGGGAGATTATAGGTGCCAGCAGCTTGGTTTGGGAGCACTATGAACTATAGGTGAAAGATTTAAGCTGTGGATATAGGCAACACTTAGTGACTGTGTTCAGTAACCCACAAATGGGGGAAATGCTTTGTTTAAATAGAAACTTAAAATAACTATTCTGGGTCAGATAAAATGGTCATAAAGTCCAATACTCTGTCTACAGCAGTGTGCAGCAGCGGATGTTTAGAAAAGAGATAAGAACAGCACATGAGCAGAATGACCCTCTCCCCGATGTGCTCTGTGAATTTTCCCACTCAGACAATTAGGCACTTTCTGAATTAGATGTTACATTGAGAACATTGGGTTTCATGGCTGGTTGTCATCTTATTCTCTATGAATCTATTTTGTCCTGTTTAATTAAAGCAGCCTTGTGAACTGGTGCATTGTCAATGGAAACATGTTTTAAAGAAAGTTGCAACTTGTTTGAGGCCAGGGACTGCAAAAAAATTGGGCTGGTTGGTTGGTTGAAGTAACTGTTACCTCAAAGCCATGAAGTAAGTTTTCTTTCCAAATTGATGTCTAGTGTATTGATTTAGATATTTATATTAAATGTTGTCCAATCACTTTTTTTACTAATGGTGTTCATGGTTTTAAGTCTCATAAATCCTCTCTCTAATCATTGGTGAGATGCAAAAAAAAAAAATATTTACCATGTGGAATCCTTGCCGATATTAAGACTCTTTCCAGAGCTGTCGTAGTACTTATCAATACTCAGGTTTCTATCCACATCATGGGCAGAGTTAAAATTCGAAATCAAACGAGTTGGAATCCCCAAGCACCTCAAAACTGAAATATATTTAAAAAAAAACCACAACAAATATACACAAACAAAAAGCACACATAGCTTTAGTTCAGTGATTACAAATACCTGAGAAATGAAGTTAAGCATCTAAATATTTTGTGATTCTTCAGCATTCACAGTCTTCAGAGCACTCTTCCTCTTGTAGAATTAATTTCTTTGTAGCTTAGATAAAAGCAGAGGTCACAGATGCCCCCATTTCACCACAGTCCTCTATCCTGAAAGCTTACCTGTACACATCACGCCTGCGAAAACCCAGCACTGGCCGTACTGGACAGGCTTGTAGTTGTCCTGACGCCACTTCTGGAGGATGACCACACTGCCATCCCACCTGGATGGGTTCTCATGCGAATGGAAACTTCCTTGCCACTTCCCCAGGAGAACTCCATTATCATTATCATTTCCATTGATCTGAAAATAAACCAATGGAGGGAATGCACAAAGTCAATTGTGTGTAATGCACCATTTCTAGTTAATTATGTTGCCTAAGGTGCAGGTGGCTGAGTCTCAGTGGTGTAACTAATGCTTTCTGCTTAAGCATGTGGAATTCAGATTAAGTTGTCCATTTCTTACCATGGAACTGATTACTCGCCCCACATATTTAGGATCTCCTCTTCGTGATACATCCATGGCTGCGTCCTGACGATAGTACAGGCTCAGATCGAGCATCGTGAGACAGATGTTTAGAAGGTGATCTTGAAACTGTGATCAGATAAGATAATTTTTTAAGAAAATAGATAGTTTCACAGAGCTAGAGGAGATACTACTGCAGCTCCTCCTTTCTAAGATATTGCAGCCTGACGGTGATAGGGACAGCGAGGCACGAAGACAGTAGTGTGCAGTTCACACTGCATTATTGGCTAGGGACGGAGCTAACTAATTCAAGCAAAAATCTGGCAGGATGCCTTTTGCCATCAGAAGAGATGACTGCAGTAAACCTAAAACTGCCAAGCTTGTTCTGACTGCAGTTATTAGATTCTCGAGTCATATCCCTGGGAACATCCAAGGTCAGGTTGGACGGGGCTCTGAGCAACCTGATCTAGCTGAAGATGTCCCTGCTTATTGCAGTGGGGTTGGACTAGGTGATCTTTAAAGGTCCCTCCCAACCCAAACCATTCTATACTTCTGTGTCATGGTCAGTTCTGGCCCACTGTGACTGCATTACAAAAATAACGGGTATGTTGGAGCCACACAAGTAAATTGTCACTTGTACTGTAGGTGCTTTGGCCACAGATGAGGTCCACACTTGTACCATGAGCTTCTAGCACATGTAGAAGTCAGTCCTGGCTGCAGGGCTTTTCTCGCACCAAAGTCCTATTACTGAGCGAACCCCAAGTAAGCCTAGCCAGGTTTGCTCAGTTTTCATATAAATAGGCATGCCTATCAGAAAGGCAAATAATGATAAGAGAAAACGCTATTGGAGACAGAATAGGAGCCCAAACGAATTCCTTACAGCTTACCTGTCCATAGTACCATCCTCTTGCTTCAATGTACTTTGCGTTCCCCACAAAGATTATTCCATTTTCATTTAGAACATATTCTTGTCTCTCATTCTCATTAGCCATGTACACAGCATCACCTGAAAACCAAGTTGCATGTGCTTTTGCACTTAAATCTGAGAATACCAGCAACCTTTCAACAGTATTTCTGTCTTGATTTAGCAAGGGGAAAACTATTTGGAAAACACGTTGTTATAGCTCCCCAAACACGTGCAGTTCAGTGAAAAAGCCTGTTATGGTATGTGGCCAGGGCAGGATCCATTCTATATGACTTCAACATTTTTTTTCCCCTAATTTTAGTATAGCCTTTGTGTATTTTTGTGTATTATCTAGATGTCCCCTATCTGTACACTGTATTTTTGTGAAGAAGACTGAGAAAAGTCCAGGCTAGCTCACTGGGTTACCCTATCTTCTCAGGGTAACTAGAGGTAAAATAGACATTTGACAAGAATCACACAGGTGACATTTTTCTGTTTTCCAGTTGTTTGTCTTGTTTTAAGATTCCTAAATAAAGATCTCTACTTGCCTGATCCAAAGTGCTATGAGAAATGTTATTAGGATAGCCTGCTCCACCATTCTCTTTGTTTTCAGCTACTCTGAAGTTTTCAGTTGTTCATTGGTTTCTGTGGCACAGGAAATAGTTGCTATGAGAGCATTGGCTTCCTACAGATGTTCAGGCTCTTCTGTTCACTCTTTAGATCACAATATCTATTTAGTGTTGTATTTAATTTCATAATGTTTAAAATTATTTTCTGAAAGCTTCAGGATTTCAGGAAATGTGTATAAAAATCAGCTTTTCTATTTTATCGAGTCAACCTCTTTACCTTCCTATAGGAACTTCCCATCCTTCCCTTCCTGCAAATAAAAAGATTGTGTAATTTATTTTAAAAGTTATATCACATAAGTATTTTCGTTGTGGCTGTCCACACTTCTTTTTTTCTTTTAAAAATAATATCAACATTGATAACCAAGCTTTTGGGCCGGCATGGGCCTAGAGAACTGTGTACAGTTCCAGATGCTGCACTTATAGTTGTGGACCAGTTGGAAAGAGTGAGAGGAGCACTGAGAACGCTCAGCAATCCTGAAAATATAACTTATGAAGAAAATATAATTTATGAATTAACAAGTAACTCCAAATTATGTAAGGAACAAAAAAGAATTGGGGTGAGGAATGGGGCAAGCATGGTAATCAATGCCAGAAATTTTGTTGAAGAGGAAGGGGTGGGGGAGGAGTAAATCTGTTGTATGTAGGATGAGAAGTTATATGCTGAAATCAAAGCAAAAAAGATTTGGTTGGTTAATAAGAAAAAAATTTAATAGTCTATTGTTTTATTGGAGTGAATTGCTGGGGAAGGTACTGGAGCTTCCCTCGTGGCTGGCCATTACGAAGGAATTAGAGATCTGTCAGGAATTACTTAAGTACTAAACTGAACCTGTTTTAGAGCATGGTGTGGGACTAGATAAATGCCTAAGATTCTTCTAGGGTTATGAGTTTATGATTCTGAGTGATTTAAATGTCCTGTTGTCACTTGAAGAACGTCTCTTTTTTTTCTAAGGTTGATATGCTCTCAATTATAACATCATAGAGCCATACTTTGAATAAGTATACTTAGACTTTTTTATAACAACACTATTCTTAGCAATAACTCTGAGTAAAATTAACATTAGTTTAAAAGGAGGAAAAAAAACCAATCCACAACACACCACAACAAATTTCTTCCTTTCAAGTATGACTTAGTAGTAACAACCCCTTCTTCTGTTACTCTCAGCAGCAGGAAAAAAATGCAAACAGCCACAATAGTCCTCTATTTTGACAGTTATAGAAAGACAGACCACTATAGACCTAATCCTTTATTAAATTAGTTGCTTTTAATACAAAAATACAAGGTCATTATCTCTTCTGTCCCCTAATTCTGGAGTTAAAAATTTATCCTGGCGTAGCGAGAAACAATGAGTATGTAAATTTCTACTGACGGTTTTAATCAATATGTAATTACACTAATGTAGATATACTTCTAGTAATTCCTTCATATAATCTTTGCCAGTGAAACAAGTGGTAAGTGTCAGATATTTAGGGAAAAAGACACATTCTACAAAGTTTTCAGACTTATGTATCCTTTTATCCCCTAAAGCTTTAAAATTGACATTTTCACTTGTTGAGCTATAGATAAGCATTATGTCCCAATGCTATTGAAGAAATTTACAGTTAACTACTAGAATAAAGAGTGCTAATCATGAATTAAATGATCGTATCAAAGTCAGTAATGAACCATTTGATCAGAGTGTTTTTTCAGATGACACTTAAGGATCCACTAATATATTTTCTCCAACCCAGTACTTTTTCTTTCATCTCCAGCCCTGACTGTTTCCTTGATTGTAGTTCTTTACTGATATTACAGTTTATTAATTAATTCCTGTATTTTCCAGCTTAATGAATAAGCTCCCATGTGGAACCATGTCTACAGACCAGATCTGCCATTTATCCTTTGCTGAGAAAATAAATTTTCTCTTTCCCTTCTGCTGTGACACTTACTGTAGTGGTAACGTACCCTCAAACTTAGTTTGTTCCTCTTTGTCAGGACCAGGGAGCTATTCCACTCCACAGAAACTTTTTCAGCAGCATCCTACTTTAAGGATACTCCCTTTTGTTTGGCACTGGTCATTGCATCATCTGATAAATTGGGGGGTTCTTCTGCAAAAGTCATTACTTTTAAACTAGAATGGTGTAGCTTAATTTTTTTCAGCTTTCACCTGAGAATAATTTGCCTGGTCTCCTGAGTCCCACTGCTCCACTGGTGTTCCAGTTCAGGAGCTGTCAAATATTTCAGTCCCTGCAGTGTGGTTTCCATCAATTAGAAGTGACACCACAAGTGATCTTTCAGGAGGTTCTGGGAAGGTTTTTCCCTCAGGACTGTCTATGCAGAGACAGTCTGAATTTCCTGAACATACTTCTATAATTATTTCTGTCTTCCAAGACATCCTGAGTTAATTAGCAGCTTTTCTCATCTTGACTCTTGACATATTTGTTAGTGACCCTTGACTAACATATGGCCACAGAAGAAAATAGTGGATGATTGTGGTAACTTTTCTTTCATAAGCTCTTTAGTCACTCAGCTGGCTAAGAACTCACTTAATTCTAGAGCGGTATATTTTAAGACTAATCTGGGTTTCTAGACTACCAGTATTTGCGAAATCTGAGTTTAGGAAATCACATTCCTTCTGCAACACACTGAAGCTGCAGAAACAGAAAATGGAGCAGCAAGAGATGTCTGTTTTCAACCCACGATGAAAGATGTGGGAAATGCCAGCCTGCTTCACACTAGCCCTCTATCAGTTTTTATAAAGTTAGTTGAGCTATTGTCTTTGCAGTTATCATCTACAAGAGCAGTCTTGTAGACTGCTTGGATTTTGGTGCAAGTCAAGGATGTTACTGTATGCTTGCTCCAAGTTCTGAGAAGTACATGCACTTACAAAAGTCTGTCAGCCCTCGTCTATAGAAAAGGGTGGTCTGCTCAGTCATGAAGAAAGAGCCTATGAGATCACATCATGCAGTGCATTTAATTAGGACAAAAGCAGGGGGAGGACAGGTGCAGCAGCAGTTTTTTAATGTAGTAAACCAGATCTCTGAAAAGATAGTTGAGATTCCTGCCACTGGTGACCCAAAGACACAGCCTGAGGGAGCAAGCTCCCTGTGCAGATATGAAAGCACACAGGTCACATGCGTTCAAGAGTGAAGATGTTGGTACCTACCTTGGCACCAAGGGTTGAAGAGTAACACAAACTGCCCCAGGAACCTGGAGAAGATCTTGTTCCCTGAGGTTACCTGGAGGGTGAGACTGTACCGTCCGATGACAGCGTTGGCTGGGCTGGTGATTGTAAAGTTGATGTAGCCAGACTCGCTGGACCCTTGGACAGCAGTCCAGCCGCTTGCCCCCGTCTCGGAGAGCTTAAATACAGCCTTTGTACGATGAGACTCTGAGGGGGATGGTCCTGCCAGAAAGAAGGGGCAATTGGTTCCCATTCCAGAGTGGGGTTTCATTTAAACTTCACACTCGAAATGAGCGTGTTGGTGGGGGTCAACCATTAAAAATACCTGGAGAAAAATTTCATCTCTAAAGAGAATAAGGGGAGAACTACAAGGGATAAAGATTATGGTTTTATGAGCACCTGGGTTAAGCTAAGGGAGCGTTACCTATTTCGGTGACAAATCCTAGGCTCTCCCCATTCTGCCTTGCTCTGTTGAAGTACAGGGAAATCGTGAAGCCTTGTCCTCGCCTCACAGTCAACTCGGTGTTGGCATATTTGTCAGTATGGTGTGCGCTTGCGTTTAGTGATGGCTGCCAGCTGATGTGTGTTGGTGTCAGATCTGTAAAATAGGAGAAAAGGCGTGAAGGAACAGTCGGAAGGAAGTCATTTGGTGGTAAATGGCATGATGAGGTTGCTAAGAGCAATTATCTTCGACCGGAGGAAGGACGACTAAAAAGCAGACGCTCCATTAAATTGATTAAATCTAGTGGTCAATAATAGAAATTTTTGCTTGGGTTTTGTTACAGGGCTGTTGTACACCGAGGACTTAGATACTTCCTATGCAGTGCTAGACGCTGTTTTATCATTGGACTTTAAAAAATTTACGTGCCGCAAATCAGTGTCACTTCATGGTCAGCATCAAATAAAGTGGCCTGTTAGCTTCTCTACATTTTCAACATATATTTTTTATGATCTCAGAAATGGCTATTAGGACATCTTGCCTTTCCTGCTTAAATCCTGGTGCTGTTTGGCCAAGAGTAGGGAAAGACACAGAGTGAGAGATCATCTGTCTTATACAAACGATCTAAAGGTATTTCAAGACACAAGGTCCTGAAATATTTCTTTTGACAAAGAAATCAGTCCATCTGAATTCAGTTCTGTCCAAAGTGACAGCTGGACCACTGGGATTCCTGCTCGAGTAGGCACTGCCTTCATGTCCTGGAGGAATTTTGATGACTTCGTGTGCTTGGAGTCCTCTAATATTGAGTTCCTGCACACACACTGTTATTATGGTCTGTGGTTTAAAACCCATAAAGTGGCTCTTGATGCCTTAAATCCTAAACTGACTTTTTGGCAAGTGAGTATGCACATGATCCTCCTTGTGAGATTGTTTTCCCTTCTATAGTTCATGTTTTATTGCCGGGCTCACACTTCAGCAATTATCGTGTCTTTGGGAGCTCTGAGAGGCACCGTCCTCTGTGTTATACCTGCCCTCTGAGACTCCACAGAGCACACCCGCAGCGTGGTGTTGCATATTTTGGCAAATACTTAGGGCAAGCACCTCAGAGAAGATTCTAAAATTGTGAAACGATTCTAAAAATCGTTTTTATTAATGTTAGTATCATAAATGCAATGAGGATGGGGGCAAGAGGGAGACAGGGTGGTTGGACATGACCACCACCATGCTAAAGGGAATTCAAAATAAAACAATAACAACAACAACAGAGAGGGATGGAAAGGATGGATTAAGGCCTATAGTACCAGGCATTATTATAGCAGTGATCTTTAAACAAGCTTCCAAGTCTCTCTCATACCATATAACATAGCAATGAAAAGCTAAGTCAGATCTGAAATGATATAGCTACATATTAAAGTACAATTTACATATAATCTTTGGAGAAGAAGTAAAAGTAAAATCTAACATAGGCAAAAAAATGTGCCATAATTAAATTCAAGGAATAATATTTTTTTTGTTTGTAGTCTAAAAGCACAGAGCAGTAACGTGAGTAAGCATTGATGGGCTGAAAGAGAGAATCTTTAGTATGACTGCCTGGAACAGCAGTGAACTGCAGTAGGCTGCTGCTTTCCCTGCAAAGCAACATGCTGAAAACTGATCTGAAAGTGTTTGTTTCGTCATTAAACAAGAGAGAACCCTGCTTTGCAGTTGCCCAGTTCAATAATAATCTTCATTTAAAACTTAAAAAATCAGAGATATTGTTGTTACTGTTTTCCTTTGGGAACCTAAGGGTTTAATGCATCTTGAATTCCCACCTATAGACTCCATGCTCACAGGTCCATTAGGATGGATTACTAATTTTGTTAATATAAAGCATAACACACTTGTGAAATAGCATTTAAAAAATAAGAGGTATAGATGGAGTTGTGCATGGTGCCTTTTGAACTAATGGGAATTTCTTTTCTTCCCCCCAAATATCTTCTACTTAGTTCAAAAGTTATTATCAAACAGGTCTTAATAATAACGACAACAATAAAACTTTGAAAAAGAAGTGCAAGAAGGAATTACAATATAAAATTTCCTTCAGATAAGAAATCTGAGCAGATACCTACAGGGCATGTATCTTAAGGAAACAGTCCTGAGTAAAGTTAGGGCTTCCCTGCTCAAGGGAAGCAAATGACATGCAGAACTCACCTTCCATTCCCTCAGCTTATGAGAATTGCATACACCTCCTGCTTTGTTCTTCAAGGACGTCCAAGTCACATTAATCATAAAAAGAAAAAAACCCAACAATCTTTTCGTGCTGTCGGCTGAAATTTGAGAGAAGGGAGAGGTACTTAGTTGGTTATTAATACCTGTAGACTTGTCAAATGAATTAACTGGTTCCTATAATATATGTATGTCTAATGCCAATGTTCCTACTCAACGTGGGTGTAATTATGGGAGGAGATACCAAAATTATTTACTCAGAGGAAATGCGTTCTCTTGAATCCCAAGTCAAGAAGAACTTCCTACAAAGGATAATAGGTGTGCCGTGAATAAGTTATCTTTAAGGATGAGGAAACAGGGAGTGTGGTGGGACGTAAAAGCCATATGAAGGAAAAAGGAGCATTTCCTGATTACTTAACTTCCAGATTGGTTAATGTCACTTCTGGTAAACTGTGAGGTGGTTTTGGAGGGTGTTTTTCTTGTTTGTCTCAAATTATCTCTAACCCCCCTTGACTTCTGGCAAATTATAAACTCCCATCAGAAACAAATGTCTGTTTACCTATTGCTTTAGTCAGTTCCATACTACTATTCTAGTATTTCAGCAAAAGTTTTATTTCACCCCCCTCCCAAGCTATTAACCGTGAGTAGTTTATATTAGTGCAAACTCTAAATCTGTCTGTGTCCACAAGTGTAAATATATTTCTTTTTATTTTTGTACCCTTGCTTAAAAGTGCACAGATAATAGTGACATAGCTGTTGGCAGGAATATTTATCTGTTTAAGATTCTAGAGATCCACTGATCTTGTTTTAGCACCCAGTAAAGACTTAAAAAGTAAATTAGTCTGAATTTTAAGTTCTAAGTTAATAAAAAAATCCAACTGAAAAAGAAGCAGAAACTAAACTACAACAGCTGTTTCTAAGGTTGATTTTTATTTTTTTTTACCAAAAAATTTGGCTTCTGCCACCTTTTTGGGAAATTTTGTTTTGATACCAGAAAGACTAAAAGAGTACTTATATGACATCAATGTTAGCCCTGTCCTGAAAGGAAAACACTAAAATTTTTCCCACTTGGCAGTAGTATAAATGGAATGGTGTATCTCCACTTACATGATAATTCAGAGGTCCTTCCTCCTCTTGGAAGTTTCCAGGATGGTCAGGCTGTCAAAACTTGTTCCAGGAATCTCCTCAAATGGATTTGATTGCTGTTCAGAGCTACTTTACTTGACCTTTTCCTCTTTTCCTTAATTCATATTCCTTGGAAACCATAAGAGCCACAAGCCTCTGATGTTACCTGGTCTTCACACACAGCCCTAGTGACAAACCGCATCGACCAGTTCTTAAGTCCAGGCGTTCAGTACTTACAATGATTGCTTCAGATGTTACACATTGCTCCCTCTGGAGTATGACTGTTTCCTTTCTTCTTCCTTGCTACTCACATAAGTAATTAAATCTCAGAACACTTTTTCTGTCTCAGCTGCAACCACCTCCTTTACCTCTGGATGTCACACCCACAGTGGTGTTCACCAAGCCACCAGAACCTCTCTGAGAGTGGCCTACATCCCAACCCGGCACCTGCCAGTCGCACCTTCACCACAGAAAAGCCTCAGCAGCTGCTTTCGTAACCCCTTTGGAATGCAGCGGTCATGGTTCCTAAGTGACTAAGGACTTAACATTGTCACAGGTGTTTTTCCTAGCCCAATTCCACCCACCCATCATCCAAAAGGGTTCAAAATATTTGGTTCCTCCTTTTCCCTTATTTCACAGCCTCGAAATTGCAGTGTGGTTTGCTAACTTTCAGAGAAAAAAAATACTCTTTTTTTTTTTTCCCCTGATTCATCTCATTAATAATTTTGTCAGTTGTTCAAGTGTTGTGCTATCGTGTCCTTGGGGTAACTATATTGCCCCTTTCATGTGGGGTGTTGCTGCTCTTTACTAGAAAGAGGAGATCAGTATAATTTCCACATAAAACCTGGCAGAATCCCTTCTGTGAGTCCGTATCCAAGTAGTCATGCCTTTAATTAGACACATTAACTTCATGTGTGTGTGCAGTGTTGCAGGGAAAGGGTGTTGCCTTCCCTTTAGTTCCTGTAGAGATGCAGTTGACAAGCTTCTCTTTTCAGCTATTGCAATTCACTTGGCTTTAGCATACTCTGGTTGTTTTCACACATACATGAGGTGTAAAGAGAGGGCACTAAGTGTATATCCACGTTCAGGCTATGCTTGAACTTGAACTTCTATTGTTTGATCTACATGATGGGAGCTCTTGGCTCTGGTGAGCCTTGAGGAGCATGAGGAGAAAAAGAGAGGTACCACTGTGGGTGACTTGTACATCCTCGCTGTAGCTCATCTCATTGTGTGTCCAGAACAGTCTAGTACCAGCATCATGTGGGTGAGGTGGCTGCAAGGGCCCTCCTAAAGCAATTGTGCAGGCTGTTGGGACAAGTACGAGCGAGGAGTCACTATGGCAAAGCACAGGTGCCCTGTGCTGCGTGGTGGAAGAGGGCAGGGGGACACGGAGCTGGCTCCAGGCAGCTGGTGAAGGTGTTACTGGTGTCCTGGCACAGCAGTCCAAGTGCAGTAGAGCAGTAGCTTTTTTTCCATTCACTTCACCGACACAGATTATTTCCAGTCAGGGATTGATTTACTCGGGTGCAATTATCAGCCATAAACCAAGTCACTCGCTGGATTACACCTAGTTCACTGGAACCCAGCTTTTGGCCGGTACCTATCCTACCATAAAGGGTTTAAATAAGCTTGGCTAAACTTAAACTCTGAAAGATGACTTCCTGACACATAATATAGTGAAAAATTCCTAACTCTTCTCAAGTTGAAATACCCTTAGATTTAAGGTTACCCTCCCTTTGATTCCTGAGGAAGATTTTTTTTTTTTTTTTTTTTTTTCAGCAAGTGTAAAATACCAGCATGCAAAAATATCATGTATGTCGAGCTGGGCAATTATGGCAATGTGTTTGTCAAATGCCTCTCAAATTGGACACTACCCAAATTCCTTTTGAACCTTTCCTATGCCTCATTTGGTCACTGTGATTTACCAAAAAGGGAAATATCAGAACAGGCTTTGCAGCAAATGGCATAAATCATGCAACTCATCCTGGCTGCTTTCTAGTATCAGGGTTGCAGTAACAAGAAATTCTGCTTCAAAGGTCCACTGTATGAGGCTTTGAATGTGTAGAAATGAGTTTATGAATGTTTGTGTTGAGACATCTGGAGCTGGAAAGAATGGCTTCCAAAGAAAACCAGACAAAAGTCAAACAGTCTGTGAATAGAAGGTAAGGATGCTCTTTTTAATAACAAGGACACACACCCCAGTAACTGAAGAATCAAGTATTCCTCCATTTATTTAAAATTACAATGTAAAATTTTAATAATATGATGTTAGTAACCCCTTATCACAGGAAGTAAGGATTTTATTTCTCTAACTTTCCCATTGTTTCCTTATACAAGATTTCTTATGTCTTTTTTTTCAATTTATACACATTCAGACCATTCATTGTTTATCTTCACATTAGTCAACCACATTTATCATCTTAAAAGTCTTGATATTTGCAAACTTATCACAGGAGAAATTAACAAGTAGATGTTTGGGACCCGTCTCAAAAGGGGTGATTTTAAACTTCATACTGGATTCCTCCCCGGCTTTTAGTGGTGGTATGCTAAAAATAGGAAACAAAGGGAAAAATGTAAGCTGAAAACAGGCTTATGCATCATGCTTGAGTTTCTTCACTCACTATCTCCCATCTTAAGTTAAAATTCCTATCAGTTCAGAGTGGGATGGGCATGAAAAGACCATGCCAGACTTGGTTATCTGATAGGTATTGAAATGCTCAAACCTGTGCATTAAGATCTCTCACAAATACATTATGCAGTGACCCAGACAAAGGGGGACATGCTAGTAGTGTATGAGATAAAACTTCATGCAGAACAGGGGGTGTAAAGCACATCTTGAATTATTAAAAAAGAGTAATCTGAGGTCATGAAGAATATTGATACATATTAACGCATAAATAACTCCTGAACTAGAATAGATTATAGCACCAAGAAAATGTCAGTGTTTACACAGCAGGAAATTCTGAACAGAAGTCAAAATGTTTTGTATCAGTATATTTTGTAATTCTTGGAAACTCATGTGTATGATTTTTCCGAAACAGCCTTACCCTGTCATATTGTCTTGCCTTGCCTAAGGATAAAGTTGAATGGAATAGACAACATGGGGTTGCTAAATTCCCTCCGGAGAGCTTATAAATTATGGGATAGTCCATTCCTAATTACTCAAGTGCAAATGGCAATGTTAAGTTGCTGTGTATGTTTGTGTGTGTGTGTTCAGTTAAAGAGCACAATCCCACATCACAGGCATTTTGTTATGCTAGCATATGTCCAAATTTATGTGATATTTTGTATATGTACAAAAATGTGAAAATTTAACCTGTTTCAGTTGTGAAATACTGAAGGAAAAAGAGCAAGAAAAGATACAAAATCATCAAAGCATAAAAGTAGGAACCTGGAATCTATAGCAGGAACCTACTTCATTCCAGTCTTCCTATTCACCATCTAATAGTTTCTTGACTCTGTTTATTAATCTCCTAAAATAACTATGTAGGGTCTGAAAGCAGAGCTTGAAAATCAATGTACCTGTAGGTCTTGTTTTGGAAAACTTTTTTTTTATTTTTTTAATTAAAAAACTGAACGCAACCCAACTCTTTATTGTAATATTCACCATTTTTCCTAGGCTCTTCCTGCCTGCCTCATGGATTTCAGTTGTGTTCAAGTTCCAGGCCTTAGTAAAGTAAATTCAGTCATTTAAGGAGTAGCTGCTGGTCGTGGTTTAGTCTGGCCTTTGAAAGCTATCCTCCTTAGTCGTGATTTACAGTGTCTGGAAGAGCTATGCACAGAGCATATTTGGGGTTGTTCCTTTCAGAGGTACCACCCTTTGAGATTACAACCTGTGTCTAAACCATCTGTGTTCATTTTTGTTCCCAAAGCTGGGACACCGGTGCATCTGCTTTTTATAGGTACGTCTACCTGTTTGATGTGACACCCAGATTGGCACCTGCAGCCAGTTTAACGTGGGGAAAAAAATTCCAGTTATAATATTGCTCTAATTTGGGTATAGTACGGGCAGAAACAGTCATGTATCCTGCTGCTGGCCCTATTATAAGGATGGGAACATTCAGCCCATCTGGCCTATGGCTGCATACCCAGCCTCAGCAACACCTACTGCATGGCTAAGCATATATTTTTCTCTGGAACTGTGGGGTCTTGCTAGATAAGCAGGAAAACAAGTTCTGTCCAATTATGACAGCAATTATTTGCTCTCCCAAACTATGAAGCCAAAGCCCAAGTTAGACAAAGAGCTAGTTCAAAACCGTGTGCTTTGTTATGAGATGTGACATTGACGGGCCTCACAAGTTACAGCAAGAAGAAAATGTTTTCTCATCCCACTGTTTGGTTCCAAGTCATCCATGCGTGGGTTCTTTATCTCATTGTATCTTTAATAGCAGGAAGGAGGCATTTCTTGTACTTACTCTATCTCAAGGATTCCTCTGAGCAGGTCACTGCCTTCTACCTGCAGCACACAGTCTGACACTTCTGTATCAATGGGATTGGTAAATATCACTTCCACATCCACATCTCTGTTCACTTTTGCTTCACCAAGTACCTGTGCAAAGAAAATGCTCAAAAGGTCAGGTTCTCAGTATTCTTTTCTATTGGAACGTTCTCAGTCATCAGAAGAGGAGATATTAAGAGAGGCTGTGATGGACCATGGTGAATGTGAGTAGAACCTCTCCTTCAGGGAAGAAAGTGCTTATAAGGGCTCATTTTCTCTTTTCTCTGCCACTGCAGTTAGAGGAAAGGGACAGCAATTTACCTGTATGTCGATGGTAGGATTGTCCAGGGTGATGTCTCTTTGCACTAGCACTTGAATCCCACCTTCTACATGACATAAAGCTGTTACCTGGATCGTGTTGTCTGTAGTTAACTGCTGTTGGTATTCAGGATATTGTATATTAATGGGAAATTGTTTCTCTGGAAGAAAAAAAAAAAGGAATTAATACATGCTTTTATAAGCCCACAGAGTTTCATACTGAATATTTGCATTTTACTTCTATGCTGTGTCTGGGACTGGGAAGGCCTTCAGCTATCACTGCCCAACTCAGTTCATGCAAATCTAGCAGTTTCCTGTAAAGAGAGAGTGATTTCTTCGATGTTATCCCTCCTTCATTCCCTACTACTATATTGCTTGGCTTGTTTTCTTCCCAATTGCTCTGAAAGATAGGAAGGCTGGAGTTTAAGGAGTTTACCAGTGCCACCCCATCTGTGGGACATGCTCTGATAGGCCTCATCACCCTGTTTGCTCATGATATTACCAGATGCTCTGAATGGCATCTTTACATTTTTCTTTCCTAGCCCTATCTGCTTTTTAGTATCACGTGTTTGTACAGTAGTTTACATGCTGTAATTCAAAACGAGGAATCTCTTCTGCCTGTGGGACTGTGATGCCATTAGGCATATGAACTCTGAATTCACCGAGAGTCCAATTCCTAATGCTTTAGGAAAGCTGATAGATCTCAACTCCAGAAGTCAAATTACACACTAAATAAACTGAACATGATTTCTGCTTCTCACTAGTGACTCAAAGCCCAAGATTAATATCTATCAGTTGTGAATCAACGATCTTTCAGCTCACTTTAGAGATGCTGATATATCTATTATCCCAAGCTCCTACCGGTAACTTAATTTCATCTTTCCAACAATACTCTCATCTAGGTGGAGAATTTCTTCCATAAGGTTATCCAACTCCATCCAAAAAGAATTTTAAAAAATCTTAGGTCCTTAACTCCACAACAGTTCCTTAATACAAACTTTCTTTTCTGTGGAGCTTAGCAGGATATTTCTGCAACTTTTATTCCTCACACTTTAATTCTATTCTGCTGGGCTAATGCATCAGGTTTCTTGTTTCTGCTGTTATCCATGTCCTATTACCTTTCGTTAAGGCCTCTCATAATTGAGCAGAACGCATTTAGTTGGGAGTTGATTTCTAAGCTTTTATGTTGTCCTTATCCTTTTTGATGCAATTTTTTTAAGTGAAACTTCATGTTTATTCACCATCTTCTTTTCACTCCTGAGGCACACTTTCCAGAATGTGAATAGTACTTGAGGAAATGGTGTGAAATATGCTTTTTTAATATGTTTATAAGCAAAATGTAAATTTTTTCAGCCCTTTCTGCATAGAAATTTCAGACTGCAGTGTTAGAGCCTTTTTCCCCCCAAGTTCACCAGTTTCTAATGCCCATTTACTGATAAAACAATTATACGATTATGATTAAAAGTTATTTAAAAAATTACCTTCTTGAGGAGACAGAGTGACAGACATGGAGTCCTTCCAGATCTCACGAACTGGTCTCCTAGTGTACACGGTGCTCCACGCCGTCATATTTACATGAACAGTCTTAGCATCAGACTGTAAGTTTTCAAGAACCAGAATTAGACTGAGGTCTTTGCCAACTTGCAAAGGCCCAGCCACCTTGAACTTTCCTGAGATGTCAGGCTTCTGTTCGATTTCCCGTGGTGTTGGTGCTGTAGGATCAAACTTATCCTCCAGTCCCAGCTTCTTACGGGCTTTTTTAAAAACATCTCTCTCTTTTTTAGAGCCTGTCAGGGAGAACCACAAAAATTATCCTCAACAGTTAACATTCATCTCTTACTTTACATGACTGCTAGAGACAAGCCAGCAGAACACAGTGTCTGCACTTAGGGATGAACAGAGCCTCTGTTCTCTGCAGCCACACCTAATTTTCTGGATCTGCAGTCAGTAGCGTCACTGCCCCTCTAATAGCATTTGTTTGTAATGTAAAATCTTAAGTCCAAGGTTGCTTATTATTCTGATTTCTATCTCTTTTAATGGTTGTAATATTTAGAAATGCAAATTCTTATTTGCTAATACAGAAAAGGCCCCTAATCTAAGGGAAGGCTGATGGTATGGTGTGGTGGGTTGACTCTGGCCAGCAAGTACCCACCCAGCCTCTCGCTCACTCCCCTTTCCTGCAGGATGGGGAGAAAACAGAAGGAAGGCAAGAAGGCTTGTGGATTGAGATAATAGTTTAACAGGGAAAGCCTATGGCATGGAATATCCCCTTGGGTCAGGTGTCCTGGTTGGGTGCCATCCCAGCCCCTCGCCTACCCACAGCCTTCTTCGCCAATGCAGGGAGGGAGAGGGAAAGCCTTGGCACTCTGTGGGTGCTGTTCAGCAACAGCCAAAACATCAGCATGTTACTGAGGCTTTAGCAGGAGAGCTATGAAGAGAGTTAACTCCATCCCAGCCACAGCCAGTACACAACTGAAGCTTGTTATCTGGGCCCTAATTTCTCATGCCTTTCACCCTTCTGACATATATTTCCATTAGCAATGTCCATTCTTTGCCCTTGCAAATTCAGTTCATGTTTGTAATTTTTTTTCTGCACTATCAAACCCAAAGGTCTGACAAGTTTACGTGCTGTTTGACCATTTGAAAGAGTTGCTTTTCTTGGGCCTAAGTTTTGATTTAGGTTAGGTTTCTGTAACAGGCCTTTCATCTGGCTGACAAATAACCGGGCTGTCGGCTAATTCTCACAAAGCTGAGGCAGTCAGTTCCCATTAGCAATAGGCAGGTCAAACAGCAAATGCTTTACGCAGAGATATTTGGACCTGTCTTATTATTAGGTCCTACAAAGCAGCTCCATATCAGAAAGAGCAAGGCAGGATTTTTTTTATTCTTTACCTTCTCTTCTCTTTTCTATCAGAACTGAATAAACTGAGTGTAAATTTTGCTTCTACTTTATAGACGCAAAAAATTTCCCACTAAGAGACTCCTATCCTAAAGTTTATACGCGTTTGGGAATGAAGCAGCTATGCAACCAGAAGAACCAGTGTTTGTATTTACCTTCTTCATATTTATAATCATTGGTGACATCTACGCGATCATCTCTACCAACTGCCTTTGTGCTGATGGATTGGCCAATTGTGGTAGACTGCGAGAATATTAATGTCTTCTTTCCCGTTGCAGTGTCATAATTCCAGTACATGCAGTCTGCATTCACTTCCGCAAACACAAACGGGCAGTCATAGTCCAGCTCCACGTCTCCTTCTTTGATGGCCGTCCGTGAGGCAGGACCACATCGATAAATTCCTATGGCATGACGAAAACACAATTTAGACCTAATTAAGTCTTTGACGGCGAGCAGATTACTAGACAGACCCTTATTGATGGTTACTTAATTGCCCTGTGCTGTTGTCCCATTCTAGCTCTTTCATCCACATAGACCCTCATACCAGGCCAATCATTGATGCATCTTCTGTTTATTCTGAAGGTACACTTTAATTTATTTTATACTATCCCTTGATTTTCAATAGATCTGGATACCTACACTGGAAATATAGGAATTGCTGTGAAAGACTGCTCCTAGAAGTCTAGTTTTTCTTGGCATCCACAGCTGATCTGAGGCTTTTCTAATATGATAGATAAAGTATTCTCTTTTGCCACATTATTTCTGAGCAGGATGAGAAATCACTTTTACAATAGTTTTAGTTTTCTTTTGTTTCCTTCTCTCTGACAGTAACTGACTTTTATAATTTTTCAATGTTATTCCTGAAATACAATCTGTGTACCTTCACTTTGTTCTTGGGGAGTTGCATCCAGAATTTGCCATCCATTGTATGAGGGTCCCAAGTCACTGCGGGAAAACCAGCTTTCATTCCAGACGTGGAAATTCCTACATGCAAGAACGAACAAAGTAAGATACTAGTATGTGTTTCTAGATTCCTGTTCACATCCATTTATCATCCATCTTAGTTAAATGCATTAAATGCCTTAATTAGCATGGGTTCTTATCTGAGGCTGACCACTTCCACTCTGATCCTGCCTATATTAACTAGACAGGAACTGAAGGTTGCATTGTGGAACAGACGTAAATGTTCACGGGCAGAAAGCAAAAAGCCTGTTTTTCTCCAAAAGTTCTAAGCATGTGCACTTCCTTAGTTTAAGCTGGTTTTTTTTATAGCACTATACTACAGTTAGCACTTATATCTAGAATGGGCCCAGAACAAGCAGGGGAGTAACCAAAGCAAAAAGTGAGGGACTGCACCTGTTCTTTACTGAACGCAAGCTGCTTTGAGTTGCATTTGATGCTTAATAGTGACAATAAGGAAATTATTTTCACTGCAAATGATATTAAAAAAAAAAAGGGGGCAGGGAAGCTGGTTCTGTTGAACTTTTACAGTTTAACATGAGCAGTTTTTGAAGAATAGTTCCAAACTAAATTAAGTCCTACTGTTTGATATATCCACTGTAATATCATACATTTTCAGTCATCTGTGGCATCTTTCCTGTCCTGGCTTCAATTTGCTGTTGTAACTCGGGTCATAATTCTCTGCTTAACTGAGAGTGAAAAAAACGAGTTTTGTAGTATTATTTTGTAGTTTTTTTTTTTATTGATCCTGTGTGTGTAGCTGTTTTTAAGAAGGTAGACAGTTTTTAAGAAGGTAACAAAGCATTTGTCATTAGAATCTTTACTCTGCACCTGAAGGTGCAATCTATAGGCATTGATAGGTCCTACTGTTAATATCGTAGAGCCTTACCATATGCTGTCACCTGCCCTGTCCAAATGATTTCCAGAAGCATCGTAAAACTCATCCACACGCAGATTTCCATCCGCATCGTGAGCAGAGCTGAAGTTTGTGATTGTACGAGTGGGAATCCCCAGGCATCTAAGTGCTAGAGAGCGAATGGAAAAAACAGTAGTCAGAAAGCAGTATTTCTGGAATGGGAAGTTTTATATAACACACTAATGTTTGAAAGACTTTCATGTGGGAAGTATTGTTAGTACTTCTTTTAACAGAATCTGTGCAGTGTCAGTTATGCGCATGGCATGAAACGTACCTGTAGTCAATACCGCTGCAAAAACCCAACATTGTCCATATCTAACAGGTCTGAATCCTGATTTCTTCCAGCTTTCCAGGATTTCACCGCTTCCAGTCCAGCTGCTTGGGCTTTTCCCATCCTCGTATTTCCCACTCCAGTTTCCTAGCACCACCCCTCGGTCATCATTGGCATTGACCTGTAAAAATAATTAAATGTATGATGAGATAAATTAAAGAGTTTATAACAGATGTAGGAGCGGTAGGGGAGCAGGCAAGTGAAAAGCCTTAAATGACATTTTAGTGGACAAAAGTCACTGTTTCATGCAGCTGGACTTCAGGAAGAAGCCTTAGCTTTTCAGGGAAATGAAATATGTGTGCTCTCAAGAAATGGAGAGCATGTAAACACTATTTCTCCCACCCAAGTTCAGTAGCACCAGGCAAACAGAAGGCAAAGACCAGTTTTCAATGAACATTCCTGATGTGAGATGGCAACTTTGCCGCTGTATGATTGAATGGCATCATCAAAGCATCTCATGCAGTGAAGCTCTCAGAATGTGCCTGCACCATGATGTAGTGAGCACTCAGAAAATTTACATTAAACTAGGGGAAGTGGCTGACACAACAAATGGGGCACAGTCACCTGGTAAATCCTGGGTACTGTGTCAACAGAAACCATACAAAGTTGAGGAAGAAAAGGTGTAGATTTCAGAACTTGGAGCAGGATAACCCCAATAGGTAAGGGCTGGGTGAGCAGCAGCCCGTCTGAGAGGGGCCTGGATGTTACAGCAAATGCCAGGTTGAATTTGAGCCAACAGCGCTCCCTCATCATGAAGGGAAAGCCCACGCTAGGCTACATTGAGAAAAGCGTGACCAGGAGAGTGATGGAAGCAGTTAACACCCTTTAATTATCCCTAGCAAGGCTGTGCCAGGAACCCTGTCTCCAGTTTCGGGTTCCTCAGTTCAAGGGGACATAGAAATGCTAAAGAAGGCCTACGAGGGAAGGCTGCCAAGATGGCCAGGGGCCCTGGAACACACAGTCTGCGAGAATCTGAGAGCACTGGGCTGGTTCAGTCTGGTTAAGAAGGGAATAAGGGGAATGTAACAGCATCTTACAGCTACTTGAATGGAATGTACTAAGATGTCAGAGTCCAATTTTATTCTGTTCTGGCAGATTGTATAACAAGAGGCAACAGCAGGAAGTTGTAGCTTGGGAAAATTGTACTTGATATTAGAGAAAAAATCCTCACTAAGAGGGTAGTGCAGCTATAGCCCAGTCACCAAGAGAGGCCATGAATCCTCCATCCTTGGAGATTGTCAAGGCAGCCTTGACAAATCTTTGGCTGAGCTGATCTAGTACCACTCTAGTTCCACTTCAAATGGGAGGTTGGACTAAAAGCCTCCAAAGGACTGGTCCCTCAACATACCACCCCGTGTCTTATACTTTTGGTTTGACTCTGACTATCCAAGCGATAAGTATCAGAAATCACACAGATAAGATAAATCTAGCGGCTTGAGATGGGATGGCCACCTAGGTGTTTCTCTGGCCTGAATTTCTGGTGCATACAAACAGTGGACTAAAATTTTCTGATAAGTGTCTTCATTCTTATGTTCGCTGACTACTTTAAAAGAACAGTTAGTAGTTTGGACTGTTTGAACATGTTGCTTACCATTGCGCTGAGAACACGGCCCACATATTTGGGGTCATTTCGGTGAGATACATCTGTGATAGGATCCTGTCGATGGCTTAAGCTTCGATCCAGCATGGAAAGGCAAATATCGAGAATATCTCCTTGAAACTATGTAACAGAAATGTTAGTGTTTTGGAAACGCAGATTAGCTCTACTAAAAATCAGAATAAGTGGAGCCATTTAGTGTTTAATGGGTTTTTTTTAATGACCAAATGAAGTGCTGCAGCTCAGCCAGGAATTACCAGACAAAAATACGGCCTCAACAAACTGTAAAGATTAGAACTCAAAGAGCTTCTCAAATCCTGGAATCTATGGATTTAAGGTCAGGCCTTTGCCTCTCAGCATTGCTATAGTGCTTTACTACCAAGCAGACACTAAGGTTCTTGCTGGCTGCACCTCCAAGTCCCAGGTCATATCACTGACTAGTCAATTATAAATCCTCATGTTAACCAGTGTAACAGGGCTTGGCACAAGTTCTAATTTCAACACCAGACTCCTGCTCTTCAGAGGCGTATGACTGCAATGAACTTGAAATAGCAAACAAGCCCTGGTCACCCAGTTCGGGCGGGAAGCACTGTCTGGTGTTTCAGTGCTGCATTTACCTGGCCAAAGTTCCATCCAAAGCTGCTGATGTAATTTTTATTGCCCGCAAAAATGATGCCAAACTCTTCCAGGACATATTCCTCACACTCAGCTTTGTTAGGCATGAACACGTCATCACCTGGAAAGCCAAAACAGAGTATGTACAACCACAGCAGGCAAAATAAAACACAACCTCAGGAGCCTTGGTGCCCATCAATAAGAATGTTTGCAGATATCTACCCTTTTCTGCTCTTGCTGTTATAAACATATTGTGAAACTTGGGATTTCTTATAATTAGAGAAAGGGGGGGGGGGGTGTGTGTCTGAGCGAAGACAGAGGTATGATGCTGTCAAATCTGGGAGAAGATGGCAGCTGGTAGATACATCTTGTCTTTTGGCTCTACAGAAACCAGACATGCTCTTCTAAACTCGTGCAGAAGTCAGGAAGCTCTGGCAAAAGCAGAACTTAACCTGCTTAAGCAGAACTTCATCTTTTAGGGTAAGGAGCTCTCAAGCAAGTACATGATACAGAGCTGATTTTATATGCCAGAAGGTCCTAAGAAAGAGTTAAACCCTTTTCTCACTGGTACATTATGTGGTGCGTGCTCAGCTCCTGTATTAAAGAAGTACAGATCAAATGGAGAAGCTGCAAATGAAGCTACAAGCCTTTTAGTTCTCTGAGGGAAAAGTCAACATGTTCATACCTGAGGACCATGGGTTAAAGAGCAAAACGAAGGTGCCAAGGCTTGTTGGAGAGGAGCTGCCACTTTGAACACTCAGCTTGTAACGCCCGATAACAGCATTAGGTGGGCTGGAAATGGAGATGCTCACGGAGTTGGAACTGGTAGACTGTAGGACTGCACTCCAGCTGTCCTTGCTCGCTGTGCTGGAGATACCAAATGTGGCCTGGGTCCTAGTCAGCTTTGACGGTTTTGGACCTTTTAAGGAAAACAAACAACATTTTTATCTGCAGCTCAACAAGCTCAGCAAAGATGTAACCCTCCCCTCAGATGAATTTGTGCTATATGTTGGAAACTGAAGGGAGCTATCACTGCTGGCTGGGATGGAAGTAATGCAACAAACCCCTCCAGCAGTTCCATGGTTTTGTGAATCAGCACGTTGGCTTCGAAGCAGTATCTTGCTGCCCTATAGCACATATTGGGCCAAAAGAACATCACAAGGCAGCATCGCCCTTTCTGTGAAAGAAGATGGGAGCCATACCTGTTTCCGTGACAAATGTGAAGTTTTGCTCAGGCTGTTCTGTTCCGTTGAAGGTGACAACAAAGGCTTCTCCTCGCCTCACAACCAGCTCTTTGCTAGAAAATTTACTTGTGTGGTGGGCTCTTCCATTTTCTCTCAGATGCCAATCGGTACTTGGCTGCGATGCAGCTATGAAAAAGCAAGAAGAGCAAGAAAACTTGAGGGTGCATCCTAGGGGGAAGGAGCACCGACACACTTTATATGGAGGAAGAATCATACACAAACCAAAGAATTGCATGTTACTTTCTACAGGTAACTAGTACCCATGAGATGTTTCCACCAAAAATAGAGCATTTTTTTTTTTTGACAGAGAGACTAAAGAAAAATCAGAAAGGCATCTAAGAGGAGAGAACCCTGAGAGAATCGGATTCTTGTGAGTTACTTGGTTAAAGAATCTGGCTGAACTCAGCCAATTTTTTCAAGGTGCCATCCATTCCAAGACATGGTGTTATACTGACAGAGATGCAGCCCTGCTGCCTCTGAATAAAAAATAAAGAAACCTGATTCAGCCAAGAAACGCTTCTACATTTTAAATCACGTAAACCATGATATGTGTTCTCTAGCCCTGTTTCCATGTCATGTTCCTCTGATTTAACTGACAGCTACTCTCTGTTGGAAGCACCTAACAAGAATGCATTGATGGATACGGGGCTGTAATTTGGCAGTAGGAGAGATGGCACAATTGGAGAGAGCTCACTACTAAAACCATGTATGTGAAAGAAGAACTTTCTGCGAGATATTATGTGTGAACTATGGCTTCAGTCAGGGACCGAAAAATAGCATCTGAGATTGGTTTGGCTCTGACATCATCAGAGCGTATGGAAGGTGCTATAGTAGAAGATAACTCCATGGTTTAAATTAAGTGCAGAAGTACAGAAGCAAAAGAGGTTTGGTGGGGGTTTTTTTAATTCCTAAGGGCGCTGTGCATTTTTTAAAAATAACTTTATTATTCTCTATTCTCCCCTTTTCCGCACTCTTTCCTCCCCTCTCCCTTCCCAAAAGGAGGGAGAATAGGGAAGAGTAAGAGTGTGGTCCTTACTAGTGGAACACATCTACCCTGTGCTATTATTGAGTAAAAAAATCATTATCCCATGTTCAACCAAATTTATTACTGTAAAGATTATTTTTTTTATATTATGATCTTCACTTTATCAAGTTTAGACAAGCCTTGAAATAACTGCATTAGTAGTCTTAGCAATGCAGTAACAGTTCAAATTGAGGGAACACCTTTTTTACAGTATCAAGGTGAGCAGCACGTGCTTTGATTTTTCAGGAACGTGCCTACTTTAAAAAAAAAATCTTCATAAACTTAGCAATGAAGTATATCTATTGTAGCTTGAGGCATGCAAAAGATTTGTCTTCAGAAAGGCAGGAGTTATCTAGCAAGGTTGGAAAAGCAACATGGAACCATTTTATAGTAATTATTAAACTGGTCAATTTGCATATGTATAAATATCAGCATGTCAGTCAAAAAACCAAATCACCACAACAAACAGACCCAGGGGGAAAAAAAGTCTCCTAAATTTTTATATCCCCTCTGCCTTAACTTCAGATTTCAACCTTCTGTACTTATTGTAGTCTCCCTCAGGGTTTGCAATGATACCTTCTCCAAGTCCTGCTTTGCTTCTTTCTCTTACATCAGATTTGTCAGTCTCTCACTTGTACTTGTCTGACAACTTCAAATAGCTGCAGACTTTCCCTTCCTTCCTATTTGCAAAATACATAATTTTTACATCAGATAATATACCTGTTCTCCCAAATCTCATTCTGGTAAGTTTGCTGTTCCCACGCGCACAATAAATGAAAAAATGCAATTCCTGTGAAAATCCTTCCCCTAATTCTTGATGAAAGAATTTTCTCTTCCTTTTTTTCTGGGATCAAAACTCCTTAGAGAAGTAGTGATCTTTCCATGTCAATTACAGAACTGAATATGAGGCACAGATGAAAGAAAATAACAGAGAGCACCACAGAAGGGGCTTCCCCCTTGCTCACCTGGGCCCATATTGGATCAATACGTCCTGGAGCTTTCCTCTGAATGGCCTCCTCTACTTCTGTTGGCTCAATCAACGGCTGGTGCCTTTCACTCTTTAAAAGTTTAGGTGTAAAGTTGCCTATTTGCAATATTTCCTCTGGGGGTGGAGCTTGAACCTTTGCTCCCCAGCTTTTATCTGACCAACAGGGCTTGAAGATTCATTTTTTGTTCATTTTTTGCTCTCTCAGTCCTTACATCCTGATCTTGCTTCCTTGTAACTTAACATCTGTAGTTTAGGCAATATTTATCCCAAATAGTCTGGCCACTTGCTAAGAGTTTCTTAATGTATTAACGTTTATAAGAATTTCAGCATTTAGTTACTTTTCTTTCTGTTATAATGTTAAAATAACAGGAATGGCATAACTCCTCCTTGTACCACATTTCTTTTTAATTTTAAATACTTCATGAGCAACATTTACAACCACTTTTTAATTAATTCACTGAATCAATTTTTTCTCCTCACTGCATTGTAGCAATTGCAAAACAATGAGTAAGCTATAGCCTCTGCCCCAGATGTAATCAGGCCAAATCTAAAGAAAAGACTTTTTCATTCATCACACAATTACTGTTTAACAACGTTAAATAGACAAGTGCTTCATGTTGTATTTGCATGACACACTACAGAGATGCCAGGTAAGTACATTTGTGAGTTGTGATAAAAAGCTGTCATCGTTTTCAGCTGGTACACTACTCTTTGTTTGATAGCATATCTCTGAACGTGCAACCAGCAATGCTAATTTGTGCACAAAAATCTTTCACTTTATTTCAAAGACAGGGATTTTTGGTTAAGCTTTGCAGGTGGCTCCACTTTCTACTAAGAAAGAGAGAGGCTAATTCTGACACTTTTATGAAACAACTTGTAAAATTAGATGTACTCCATGCACAGTCTTAAGGACGCCTCTGAGTGATAACCATTATGGTGGCCTGGCCACAGCTATACACATTCCTAAATCCAGAGTTTTCATTGGTTGGGCTCAGTATTCAGCAGCCCCAAATTGTTCTATTTGCAGGTTTGGATCACATTTGGAAATTCCAAAATTGGAGCTTGCTCAACCCATTTAATATACAGACATATTTTATTCATATTTCCTATGAAAAGGTGTTATTAGAAGAAACATTTTTTAATTGGGTATAATTCAGCTTTGAATCTCTGTTCATTAATAATATTTAATCTTAAGAGGGACCATAGATTTATGACATGCAAAGCCCAACTGTGATTTTAAAATGGCAAAACTTTAATTCTTATATTTAAATTTTCTTAGAACTTTATTTTAAAATGTTAAGTCCAAGTTTCAGATGTTAAGCTACGCTCTCCTACTTCTAAATTCTTGTAAATGACACGCTAACAATTTTCAGAATAAATTTTCTTTAAGATTTTAGCCTATCCTTGGATACTTAGCAAACCATTTCTCTTTGATAGAAAGTTTAGTTACTGTTGAAAGTTTATCCACCAGATAGCTGCGCCACGTGTTTCACCTCTTTGTATCGTGCCCTATAGGCAAATGGCATAATTGATTTTGGCATTTGATGAGACGACAGTATAGTTATAAAGAGCCTGTTATAAAAAGCAGATACAGTCCATTTATTCTGTAAGAGAACATGGTAAGGAGAACAAGTTCCATCTGTTGCATCAGCTCCTGGTGTTTATTCCCAGCTCTGGGTAAACTGCCTTGGAGGCCCCTGGTGTGCTTTGTTTGTAAAATAAATGAATGATACATACCAGACCTCTGGATTAAAGATTATGGGTGAAGCTTGAGAATGAGGATTCAGTTAATGACAAAAAATTAAGACTAGTCAGAACATTCGTCAAGCAGAATGCATCTGAGCCAGGCAGCTTCCTGGAAGCCAAGCAGTATTTGCAGAGATTTTGCGGTGTGTGTAAATGTAACGATTGCACAGGAAAGTGCTTGAAACACTGGTGGATAGCGAGAGAAGATTCATTTGGACTGAGAGAATGAAAGCTCTAAAGCATCTCAGAATTTTGTTTCCTGTACCCAGAATAAGCAATATCAGAACTGTCTTTTTCGAACTGCTTCACTCATTTTCCAGTGATACCCAGATTTCTTCCCTTGCTCCAGTAACTGTGCTAAAGAAATGAATATACAGGAGGAAGAGTCCAGCACTGAACAGTGAAGAAATCAACTGATTCCTCTCAGTATTACTTTCTCACCTTCCTTCTATTGTTGTTCTCTTCCCCACCAACTTGATTAATCTGCACTGATACTTGAATTCTATTAGATGTCACCTATTAATTGTGCCTTTGTGTCAGGATGGGATATCGGTCCCTAGAATAGCCTATCTGCTCTTTTCGTCTTCCTGAGCACAGCTCTTCCTTACACACCCCCAAAGCACCACACTACAGCTGTATGGCTGTGACTCACTGGGGACCACCTCAGTACCCTGAGAAGTTCAGGCTATTCTGTCTCCTCTCTGGTTCCCTTGTTGGATAATTATGCAAGGAATTTAATCAGCAAAACCCATTCCTGCTATTCTATATACAGGGAGGTGAGTGGTTTTCTACAGCTATACTGTATTTGTGAACCGCACTAGGGAGAGACTGGTGTCCCTGGAACAATGGTATGGACTGACTCACATCAACACTCTTCAAGACTAGAACGTAGACTGGTCAAGTCCATATGGAAAAGTACTTGGCTGAAGTCTCTTCTGGGCCCTGTGTGCTGTCCAAGACATACTTCTTATTTTCTGTCTTTCTCTTCCATCTACAGTGCCCAAAATAGCAGAGGCATTTTGACTGGAAGCCTGCAACCTGCTGCAGCCTGAAGCCTTCCTGAATTTCCTGATTGTCCCTGAAGTTCTCCAACAGCTGGACTTTGAAGCTGAACAGTCAGCTTTGTATTGTCTGTGTAAAAAGGGCTACCCTGTTAGCCGGGCTTAGATCTTCTCCCTGGATCCTGGCTCATTCCAGATGGCTTGTTCCAGAGGGAGACTGGCAGTGACATTATAGTGACACATACTAATATGTGAACTTCAAAAACTACCATGGGACCAGTATAGACAGGAATTAGCTAAGCTGACATCACACAGACTGGGATGAACCTATGCTGGGCTCCCCAGACAGCTCCCACATCGCCACACGCGACCTGTTATTTATAGCCTATTATACTTAAATGCATTTCCCTACCTGCCCCTCTCATGCACACACCTCTTCCATTGGAATGGAGTAAAGACATTATTTGGAAGGTTTAACTTCCAGCTGCATGCTCATTAGCAGAGAATACCTCTTTGCAGGCTCCCATCACTAAGTGGCTCTGCTCTTTTCTTCTAAAAAGCCAACATGCTGTTCCATGCTGCAGGCAAGCACTCTTAATTCTAATACACAAACAAGATGCTTTTAGGGGTGACTCACGCCTTAGTTCTAATGGCACTGAAGCTTAAAAGTGACAGACAGAAGCTGAGATAATTATTTAGAGCGTGAGACTGAAACAAACTGCTGACTCCCCAGTAGCAGTAGCGTGCTGCAGACTAGCAAAAATCATTTTAAAAAAAATCACGCTATCAAATTTATGGGATCTTCTTAGGTGTGTTTCCCTTTTCTTTACTCACCACCTTCTGCATTCTGTTAAAGTAGATCCATTGGAGATTGGCCCACGGATGCAGAACAACTTTCTAGGGAAAAAAGTCTATATATTTGCAGTGTCTTGTGTCGGGGGGACAGGAGGAGGGGATGAGAGAGAAAAAGCAGTTAATGTGCACACATACCTGCACACAGACCCTGACAGGTTTTTACATTAAATCATGCATGGCACTGGGGCAGAGCATCCCCAGGGATTTTTGACATCTCCAGCTGAACTTGGACTTTTCTTGGGCCCTGGGGATTTCACAAGCAGGTGCCGACCGTGATCAGCAAAGAGCAGTTTGTTCGTTAAATGCAGCTATTGCTTCTTGCATTTTGTGGAAAGTTACTGGCAAATCGTTACTTAAGAGGAAGTGTTACAACGCAGAAACAATGGGTTGGTGGTTTTTTCCCCATTGCTGTAGATGAAGGTTTTTACTGCCCACTTTACCAAATCGTTCTTTTGTTAAAAAGAAGGATTTTTCCACTCAATCTAATCTTTCAGCTTAATTATCAAATAATGTTTTGCCATTTATTTAAGCTGTGCTCAGTGGAGGAGATTTATGAGAGAATCAATAGCCTTATGCCCATTGTGTGCATCTGATTCCTTCCCAGCCTATGTTCAGCTCTTAAATATTTAGAGGGTATTGCACTTAGCAGATGCGTTGAGACAGTCATTAAATACGCATCATCAGGCCAGGCAACCAGCAGAGGCTGTTGAGGGTTGCGAGCATAAGCAGATCAGGTCAGTAACTTGAATTATTTTAAATAATTGTAAATAGACAAACACTGTGTCCTAAGAGTTCGTGCAATCAGTTCTCCTAAAACTGCAAGAACAGGGTAACTGTGCCTCTCTTCACCTCTGTGAGGGGGAAAACAATGCCTGTCATTTCTGTGCTCAAGACTCTGCTCTCTAGATTGTTGTTTTTTGTTAATTTCCTGAGTTCTTCAAGCCTATGTCAGATACAGCCAACACAGCAGGAGCTCTATGCCTGGAAGAGGTAAAGTGGCATCATCTGCACTCTGGTCTCATTATGCATTTTTTACAGAGGTCCCAGTGAGCTAGGCCTAATCAAGAACAGGGCCACCCTTTCCAAAGGGTACTGATGCAAGATCTTTCCTCCTGAGACCTCACTGCAGGACATCCGCTTGTTTGGTCTGTATTTCAAAGTGCCTTTGCATTTCACACTAATTTTAACGAACAGTTAAAATGGCATTGCAGTTTGCTGACTCTGAACCTACAGGAAGGAATCCAGCCTGTAGTCTATTCTTGATGCAAATATTCCCATTAACACAAGATTCATTCATACCTGAACTACTCTACAATTTATTAAGTTTCATGCTAAAAGACAGTTTGCCACAACTTCTTTTGCTCTATCTGTGGTTTTATAACCACATATATATTTAACCCCAGCATGGTAATGGGTGGATTATCTTCTTCTTGTTTGTGAATTCGGAAAATTCAGGAAAGAAAAATGCTGAAACAACCCATTCATAATCCCAAACTGGAGTGCACTCCAACAATTCAGAGTCCTTTACAAAACAGAACAGTAGAAATAGAAAGCTAACACATGGTACATTATTCAGTTGCCTGTTCCTTATGCACAAAGAGACTTACTTTTTTTTTTCTTTTTCCTTTTTTTTTTTTTTTTTTTACTTACCCGCCATGCTTCCTTGATCCTCTGTGCCTGGGACTTTGTTTCTTTGAGCAACTATATGATAAGACCTAAAGTTCTGGTTGCGTGGCAGCATTTATAGAGAAAAGTTTAGGCCTCTCCTTACGCTCAAACCAATTATAATTCACATTAGGTGGGTGAGGCAGGTAAGTCATACTAGTGGGCATGTAAACTTCCCAGTGACCATATATTAGCTCATGGGTTTTAACACATTGCACTTATGCAACTCTGGCTATTTATCCAGAGGGTTGACTGAGATGCTTAGAAAAGTAGAGCATTTAATTGCATACCTGGAATCTAGAATTTCACATACAACGATGCGTCATTCAGGAAGGGATATTTTTTGAGTCAGTATGAATTAATATCTTTTCCAAGTATGATCCACAGATGAGTATTAATGCAATAAAAGTATATATTTATAATAAAAGTCATAGGGTTCCCTCCCTATGAATGTACTCAAAAGTCTGGAAAAAAACCCAAAACTTTTCATTTACCTCATCAGTCCTTTTGGGGGTATCACCAGAGTCATGCCTTCGTGTCAGCCACTCCTTAGAGTCTCTGTGAATGCACTAATGGTATTAATGCCGTAAATGTAACGTAAGCTGCTATTAACTTGATAAACCACGGAAAGCTGAATAGTTCTGAGGAGTGGATCTCAAGTGGAAACTCTCCCTGCACGGAGAAACTTCACCTCAAAATAAAACACTCATTTTGTAGCAGGTACAAATTATGACTGTAATTTGTGCTTCTCTGGTGGTTACTCATCTAGTCTCTGACTAAAAAGGCACAATAATAAATGTTAAAATACTTTGATCTGCACATGTAGGGCATCTTTTAGATATAAAGAAAATGAATTTGTTAGCATGGCCTCACAATATTTCTTTTTTTTTCAGGCTAATTCTTCATTTTCCTATCAGCCCTCTACAGCAATTTGATCATGGATCTCTCTTTCTCCTTATACAGGAGCTTCTATTTCCTTACACTTACATGGATTTGAACAAGGTATTTTATCTCATTTTATTATTACTTCATCTCACTTATCTACAATGGGGAGAAGAGACTGAAGCAATCCCAGGAATGCTAGTGCTTACCTTGAAGAACTTGAAGGACGGAAATTTCATAAGATCAGAAATGGGTAAGCACAGTATCTGTGTATAAAATTGAGGTAAGAGGCATGAGAAAGAGCTGAGAAATTAAAGTTGACACAAGTTAGTTTGATGCCAGTTCCTGGCAAATACTGAAATAGATAAACTTGTTAGCATCCAGGAGATGATTAACAACTAGCAAGGAGTTCCCAAAAAGTCTGTCAAGCCCATCTAATTCTTTTGCCTTGATAGATCAATAGACCAGAGAAGTAAGATGCAGCAGTTATCACACATACTGGCTTTGATTTGCAATGAGATCCCACTCAGTGTTTTCATAAGCACACTTTGGAAACACTGATTACACAAGATTTCTATTAGTTAACAGTATAACTTGTAAAAACAACAAACGCTGCGCTGTTTCAATAGATCCCTGTCAGACTGGAAGGGCACAGTGACTGAAGCGCCTTAAAAGCTGCCTTGGAGCTTTGATGTTTGTTAAATACGCTTTCTGTTGTTATTAAGACTTACGTTAAAGTACTATGTTAGCCCTGGGCTAACCTCAGCTGGATAATGTCAAGAATAAAGAGAATGGAGAGCTTAAAAAAATCTTAAAGGATCAAGTTGGATCAGTCCTAAAGAGGCAACTGCACAGATGGGATGATGATTTTTGAAAAAGCTGAGAGATGGCTATAGAAAGAGGAAGCCAGTTGAAGAGTCACAGGCTTAAAAACTTTAGTCTTTGACTAAAGACAATGAAATGAAGCATAAAATAAAAATGTTGGCAGTGAAGACAAGTACTCAGTTGTACCCTCTAGGTAGGCTGTGAAATTGTTGATCACTTTTTCTGCAGAGATTACGAATGGACTGAATGCACATTTGTCATGTATACCTGTGTGTAGTTGAGCTGTCCTTGGGGAATTTATTCCGATGTCAAAGCTGTGACAGTGACACTTTTCCCCCCTGTTGCATACTCTCGGTACTCAATACTTGATGTAAAGAGGGTCTTAGCAGGGAAACTACATATTCTTTGTTCAGTGATGATGCAGCCTCATATGCCTTGCCATGGCTTTATTGCTGCAAGGGACTTGCCCATAGTGAATAAACTTCACTCAGTGTCCCATGGTGAAGGGTCACCAAGTTCCTTGACTAATATGACACACAAGCCTGCAGATTTCTTGCACGTCATCTTCAGCTTAAGAACCGCTCATTTCAAAGAAGTAATAGAATGTTTCACGCAGAAACGGAGGAATGCTAGTGCAGTATCTGTGCAGTATTGCATCAGCTGAGATTCCTGTTTCTGCCAGTACAGGCCAGTTCACGAGTCACCAGGAAGCCCCACGGCAGCCTTTCTCAATTATCCTGTGAAGGGAAAATCTGTCCTACCTTCACTCACTTGGGTACTTGCTCCCTGAAAGAAGGAATTTACATAACTGACCTGAAAATAATATCTTTTTCTTGTGCAGAGAAAAGCTGCCTTGTTTTTAGAATTTATTAAAGTTCATTGGGGTTTTTTTGTACCTTAGAGCGATGAATTTCACATGCTAATTATGAGTTGTGTAAATAATGTTCTAAACATTTCCTTTCCTCCTTTAAGATCCACTAGTTCTTACTTTATGTGGGTTAAAAGGTACCCATGGCTTTGCTTCACTTTATTGCTCAGTGCTTTGTATCCGTCTGTAATATCATATCTTATGATACGATATTACAGTCCTCCTGATTACACAATTTTGGACTTTTCAGTCTCTTTGCATGTGATATCCTAGTTTGAATGTCATGCATTTCTAAAACTCGTTCTTCTTTATCTTTTTGATAGAAAGGAAAAAGAACCAAACATAATGCAGCAGGGAGAATACACCATCTATAAAATGGTGACAATGAATTTTAGTATTTCGTGATCTATTTTTTATTAATGCAATTTGTTGTTTGCTTGTTTATTAGTTAAGCATTTGCTCAGCTCAGTCCACAAGCCTCTTCATCCTACACAAAGGAATGGCGTCATGATGAGATATAAAATAAGATGATGCTGGAGAAGATATTTAGTTGTGTAGATGGTGCATACTGGAGATCTTGGGAAGAGAGGCTGCACAACAATCCCACGGGTGGAATCCAGAATAGGGAAGGACAGGACTTGAGTGCCCAAAGTGACCTTGCAAGGGATTGGTAAATTGCGTGCTCAGTGAGCTGGTAAATGCAAAGAAAATGCTGCAATAGATGGAACAGCAAGGGGAATTAATGGTTTGAAATGGAAGAGAACATTGTTATCAGAGAGAAACCCACAAGTGAGAATGACTAAGGAGCAGAATTAAGGAGGTCAGGAGCTGGCATGGAGGACAGAGGGAAGAGGAATAGCCAAATTAAAGATGGAAAGTTAGGCAGGAGTACATCTAAGGGGAAGAGGAAAACCACACATTCTGGTATTTATGTCAAGGAAGAAATATTCCCCAAGAAGAGGAAAAATGATCACTGGAATGAATGAAACTGGCGGTGAGTCAAAGATGGAGAAAACTGACCCAGAATGATGGTTTGGTATTCATGAAAGTCCAAGAAGAGTAGAACTGATGAAGAGGAGAATGACGTGTGAGGAAATATCATGAGGTGACAGCAGGAGGAGGTATTGGGGGAATCCCTAGCCTGGGGATGGTTGGCAGGGATAGACTATGAGAGAGAGAGAATAAAGATCTGGGACAAAGGAAATGGAAACTTAAAGACAATCAAAGCCCAAATTGAGCAAGAAAAATGTGGAGATGGTAAGTAAAAAAGTACATCATCAGCATATATATAAATACTGTATTTCAGTTCCTATACTGAATCCAACATGGTCTCTGAAACAGAATTAGCAAGACCTTGTGTAAGAAATCTCAGGTACCTGGAGCTTTTCCGTGTTTTCCAGCTGCATCTGCTGGCCTTAATAAGCAACTGTTTCACCCTGCAAAACCTTGTTTGCTGTGTAACCCTGGACCATTACAGCTACAGCAACAGTACTACCAGAACAGCACTGGTATTTTGGCAATGCTGAATTTGTCCTAGGAATTTAAAGCAGTAGTTCCAGTACTTCACCCGGAACTGGTCACATCTCTGTCTACACACCCTTTGACTCATAGCTAGACATTTTCTCTTTTTAGCAGGAAATCCTGTAGCGCTGTGGCTGTGCAGAACTAAGGTTTTAGGTAACGTTCCACGGTTTGCCAGCTCCTTGGGCAGAAGATCAGTGAGACAGTCAGCAAAGCAGGAAACTGGCCAGGACAGAGGCTCCTGGGGAGTCAGTAAGATGCTTTCTTCTTTTGCATCAGAGTGCTAGAAAATCCCAACAGCTGTTATGCTGCCAAGCAGGATACACCCTGCTGTCAGGGTGGCAACTTCTGGGGAAAATGGGTTGCCTGTCCCAGAAGCAGTGGTTACCATCTACAGCTCCTGTCACACCAGCAGACCCTTTGCTCTTGCATGCTCCCCACAGCTCTGCCCTGCATCTCTCTCCCTTTCCTTATTCCATTTTCTGGCAGCAGAGGCAGTCAGACACGCACTTACAGGGTCAGAAGGGCTGTAACTAGAGAGCAAGGAGTTAATTGTGTATTCCATAGTGAATAATTGTGTCTGATGCTGTCTCTGAAAGAGAATTCTTTGAAATCTATGAGTGCCAAGGAACAGGTCATGCCCATGGCACACTGGGCCACAAACACCGTAGTGTGGTTTTGGGAACGTTTTCTCCCCAGTCACTGGCAGAACATTAACCAAAACTAACCAAACCCGTTCTGCAGAATCCAGTGCCCTAGACAAGCGCTGTCTCTGTGGCTCATCTTTACTCACAGCCACGCTACCCATCTCAGTTTCAAGTCAGACTGAAGAAATTTCTGGCCACCATCTTACTTAGCTTTGAGGCCATCCTGAACTTGTGAGTTTCTCCAGCCATAAAGCATCCAGTCAGTTTGGAATGCATGACTATGGCTAAAATAGAGTATAATCCACCTAGTTCCCAATGAATCTATGAGTCTGAGTGGAGTAAAGGATGAAAAAGATCTGGGGAGAGATCACTGAGCAAGAAACAAAACAAGCAAACCAAGGGTCTTTCTGAGAGTTATTTCCAAGGCAATTGATCAACCTGTATTTGCATTTTAGAGTTAAGTGAGTCTTATTGCAGATTTAAAGATGCATTAAAACATTAAAGGAGCTGCCTTATTTCTTTTTATGGATGAGGCAAATGAAACCTCTAGCTATACAAGCAGTCTGGTGCTTTCCATTTTAAGAGAATGGGGGCTGCTGTTGTTTGTAACCATGAGACAGGTTCAGCAGCAGAAACTTACTGGTTTGGACAGATTTGACTTTTGAAAGTCTGAAGCCACATTTAATTTTGAAAGAGAGGAAGGGACATGGGTAAGTAACACGCTCTTATTTGCAGATATTATGGCTTTGATACTGTCTGTGTCCCTGAAAGCATAATCATTCCACAGCAAGAACATATGCAACTCTATCAGCTGACCTTGAGTTCTTCTTTGTCTTTCTTTCTCTTTTTTTTTTTTTATTTAAAGCTAGTATCTGTGGTGAATAGTATCCCTATTTTATAGCTGGGGAAACAGGCAAGAATAGATGCCATGACTTGATGTTGTAAGTAACCTGATATTCTAAGTCCCATCCCAGTACACACTGTCAGCCCTTTTGCCCTATTTAATCATATCTTTTATGATAAAAACATCGAATAATGCTTCCCTTTGGAAATTTTCTGAGCAAATAAGCTCATAATAAATGATACTGCAGTAGTTTATCCTTTCTGTTTAGCAGAATAACTATTGGCACAAGTTGATGGTTACACAGGGAAAGAACAGGTCACTGGTACCAAATATGCCACAATTTTTAAACAACTGCTGATGATATTAACAATAGCAACATTGACTATTGCAAATGATTCTGCCTTTTTTCTTTCCATTCAATTTAAAATACTCAGTAGCATTCTCAGAAGCCATGAAATCTGCAGGTCTTTTTAAACTGTAATATATGTTTAGCATCTGAAATTTGGTGTCTAAGCCTCATGTATTCAGGTAAATAGAAATATTAATTTTCTCAGCCCTCCTTCTGTTCAGGTTGCTCATATTAGCACAGTTGTGCACGTGTCACTACAAAAATATTTATGACATTTCCTGTAATTTCATACTTGGGGCTAGTTTTGAGAAACCAACTTGTTTTAACAGTTATTTCTTCTTTATGAACCGTGAAATGAGAAGTTATTGGTGTAACAGCAGAAATTGTAAGTGTACCAAGTCTCTTCCTTTGGGCAAAAAGGAGGAAAAAAGTATTGCCTCAAAAAGACAAGCTATTTCAAGCTTGCTGTGTCCTCGCTTGCCTTGAAAGCATGCTCTCTTCTTTGACATTCTTCTGGAACCACAGACTATTAGTTTTATTGACATTTTTTAATAATCAACTGGGAGCAGCTACTGATGTAAAACCAACACAGCAAAGCTAAATCTGAGACTGTACAGAAGGTGGCTTTATATTTAAACAAAACTGATTTCAGTCGTTCTCACTCATTCTCCTGCACATTTAATTCACTCAGTCGTTCGTACTTGGTTCCATACCCACATTTTAACAAACCCCAGGTTGTGTCTGTCTGCCCAATCCAAGCAGGGTTATTTGTGGTGAGACAGAGGACAAAGGATGCCAGATCTGGAGTCATCATCGTGTTTCCTGGGTTCTTTTTGCTGGGTGACCATGTGCTCATTTTGGAAGTGCCTTTGGAATCCTCCAGGGACCCTGGTCTGTGAGTCATTAAGTAATGTTGATTGACTGCCCACCTTTTGACTCCTCTTCTGTGAGTAGCCAACCTTTAGTTTTAGGCTGTCCTTTGTCTTCCTGGTCTGGGTGTTTTAATTCTCTATGACCCGCTTCTGCTGTCAAGTCACACCATTTTTTTGTCCCTTCTTTTCCTGTAATTTCTTCTGGTATTTTCATACATATGTTTCTGCGTGTAACTTATTCATTTCAACCTTAATGTTTCTATTACAAATCTCTGCATTATTAACTACACCAGGTCAGACAAAGGATCTAGACAAGAAAAGTGCCTCAAACGGGTGAGAAGCTACAAGAGGATCATGTTGCACTGAAATTACATTTGAGGGAACTTTTGCACTGGTCCTTCTGACAGAATAGCATTCGTTATCAGTGAAAATCCAGCAGTGTGAACTAACTCGCTTGCTTGTTAAGGCATGAAGGGTACTTGGGTTTTTTGGAGACCTTTTAGTCACCAAACTCAATGCTATGAACGCTTTTGAAAGGAGGACAGTGAGATGAACCCACTGAAATGACTGTAAATGTATCAGTGCTCTTTCATATACTATTGCTCCACTGAGCATTACCCAACAATAACAACAGTGCTATATGGGCTTTTGTAAGAGGAGTTCCTGAAATGAGGTACCAGAAGCTTTGTAACAGACAGAAGATCCATAAATGGGTTTAGGAGCTCCCTGGTATCACCAGAAGCTTCTACAGAAGGAAGTGTTCCAGCCTGGTTAACTAAGATAACTAGTGATAACAATTGTTTGTTATTTCTGTCTCCCACTTTCACTGTTGTGAACTCTGTCTTACTTGGCGTTGCTTCAGAGGGTTCTTTTGTTACCTCACATGCACACGTTAAAACAGAAAGATACCATGCTTCATTTTCAGACTGTAATGGCTCAAGACACCGGATGAATATAAACAAACTAAAACAATAAAATAAAATAGATCCAATTGAAAGCTACCTCCATCTTCAAACAAGAGAAACCAAGTTTCTCCTGGGGATTAGGAGAACAGCTCACCAACACGTACTGCAAAGCCTGTATACGTAACACAAAGTATGACACATACATGTTTATTTGTGTGAGATGAAGCATTATCTTATAAAAGCTAGAAGGCACCAAGTTATTATCCCAGGTAGATGGTTGTCAAGTGACTGAGGCTACGGAAGTGGGAGAACTATCTAAATTATAAAGTTGAGAGATCAATTTCAGTAAGGCTCAATTAGTGCTACCCCAGGAATTGCAGCCGAGGAAACGGGGAAGACACATAGATAGAAGAAAGATTAAAGTTTTACGCAGAATATAATCTTCTGAACTCCAACTTAAAGCAGCTTAGGAGACTTTAATTTTTCACAGCAGTGCAAGGTCATTTTGTTGGTATCAGCAGACCACGATGAAAATTACTGAAAGGATTGGAATGGAGTTGGAACAAGGAATCCAGTGCCACTTTCACCCAGTTTCAGTAAGCTTTTAAAATTCCTGAGACAAGGAAAGCCTTTTCCAATAAGGATTTTCACATTCACTGATGCTATGGGAGCAGCACTGTTAGAAAGCAGAAGGGAGAGTACCAATAGCATTGGAATTGCGTTACTTTGGGGTTGGATCAAAACTTCACCCACTCTGAGAGAGACAGTTCAGCAGCTGTGTGGGCTATAGCAGCACTTCGCCCTCGAGAGCCTGGTTGCAATCCGGTCTGCTGAGACCCTCCCGAAGTTCCGAATTTCAGGAAAATGAGTAGGCAGCAGAGTACCACCCACCCACATGGCAGAGCGGGCACTAGTATTAACACATGAGGATTACTGTACAGGTATTTTAAGAAGTGGATTGTCTTGTGTGTGGTGTCAAAACGTGAACACAAAGTTCCAGAAAAAATCAACCTCTGAAGGCTTCTTAGTCTAACTAACTGCCCCTGTTTCACTCCCACAGGAAGCCCAAGTGTCATCCTATTCTACCCCTAAAAGAAGGCAACTGAGAGGTGTGTTTGTGGCTTGTATATTCTATTATATATATATATTCTCATTTACCTTGCTTGTGCATACCTTGCATATTAGAGTGGCCTATATACTTATATACTAACTTTTTTTTTCATGGTTTTCTGCAAAACATTGATTTTTACTTCCTTTATATTTCTGTAGGGTGATGGGTTTGCTTGGGTTTGCTATACCTCCATCAAGAAGCACCGGCTGACAAACTCATGTCATAACAGAGAATCTGAGTTGAAGCGGAGGAGTTGAAATAGGTATTGCTAAGGAGCAGTTACAAGCTTTGCTTGACCCGCAGGCACGGGTAAGTACAGATTATTTTATCTGCCTTGGAACACGCTTACTGTAGTTGCAGAAATTTTTATTCTGGTTTTAACTACAGTAATAGTATGTATGTTTATAAACTGGGTTAACCTTAAAACATTAGGGAATGACCGCACACTGCCACGAAGAACTACAGGCTAATACCTGCAGGCCTTTGCAGGCTATCCCAAGGCAAAAGCAGCCAGGAGAATACAAACACCTGCACGAAGGCTCCTCAGAGCTTTGAGCTGCAACTCGGAACTTCCCAAAACCAACCCCCAAACTCACCCAGCACCTGCGGCTGACAGACAGGAGAGCCGGGCTCACCGCGGGACGCTACACAAAGCCTCCGCCATCCCGCAGGCCGGGCCAGGGAGCGGGGACACTCGGCAGCTCCCCTCAACCGCGCCCCATCGCCCCCTCAGCCCTACCGCGCGAGGCAGTGCTCCTCACGCGGCGCATGCGCAGTGCGCCCGCCGCTCTGTACTGCCGCCCCTCGCGACCGCAGCCGGGCACCGCACGTGCCCGGCGCGGCGGCAGCGCCCACCGCTGTCCCGCCTGGGAGCGCCGCGCATGCGCACTGCAGCCCTGCTGCCCCCGTAGGTGTCATCCAGCTCGCGCAAGCGCAGTGTGCGGGGGTGCGCGAAGGCCTGGCCCAGGGCAGCGCTGCCGCATGCGCAGTGCGTGCTGCCCTCCCCTCAGCTCCCCGCTTCCGTACCGCAGAGTGGTTTTAAACCGAAAGGGTTGGAAAGGATCTTAAAGATCATCTAGTTCCACCTCCCCGCCATGGGTGGGGACTCCTCCCACCAGACCAGGCTGCTCCAAGCCCCATCCAGCCTGGCCTTGAACCCCTTCAGGGGTGGGACAGCCACAGCTTCTCTGGGCAACCTGGGCTAGGGTCTCGCCACCCTCACAGCAAAGAATTTCTTACTCATATCTAATCTAAATCTAGCTTTTTTTCAGTGGGAAGCTATTATTCCTTATCACTACATTCCCTGATAAAGAGTCCCTCCTCATCTTTCTTGGAGCCCCTTTAGGGACTGGAGGGGGCTCTAAGGTCTCCCCGGAGCCTTCTCTTCTCCAGGCTGAACCCCCCCCAGCTCTCTCAGCCCGTCCTCACAGCAGAGATGCTCCAGCCCTCAGAGCTTCTTCATAGTTTCCTCTGGACCTGCTCCAACAGGTCCATGTCCTTCTTGTGCTGAGGACTCCGAAGCTGGAGTAGTCCAAGTAGTCTTGGTAGTGTCTCAAATATCTCCATCCATGACATGGACAGTGGGATTGAAAGGCTGAGGGACTTGGATCTTTTTTGTTTAGAGAAGACTGACAGGGAATCTTATCAATGGGGGCAGAGTGGCTGGAGAGCTGCCTGGCAGAAAAGGACCTGGGGGTGTTGGTCGACTGTCGGCTGAACATGAGC
>JAOQGH010000005.1:6018467-6091740 GCA_025769975.1 Gallinago jamesoni
TTTTTTGTGGTTGGACTCGATGATCTCTGAGGTCCCTTCCAACCACCACAATTCTGTGATTCTGTGATTCTGTAATGCTGATAAATATTTAAAGGGTGAGTGTCAAGAGGACGGGGCTGGTCTTTTTTCAGTGGTGCCCAGGGATAGGACAAGAGGAAATGGGGCCAAACTTGAATATAAGAAGTTCTACCTAAACATGAGGAGGAACTTCTTTACGTTGAGGGTGGCAGAGCCCTGGAACAGGCTGCCCAGGGGGGTGGTGGAGTCTCCTTCTCTGGAGACATTCAAAACCCAAAACCCACCTGGACATGTTCTTGTGCAACCTGCTCTGGGTAGACCTGCTTTGGCAGGGGGTTGGACTACATGATTTCCAGAGGTCCATTCCAACCCCATATGATTCTGCTTCTGTGATTGAATGTACCCTTAGCAAGTTTGTGGATGACACCAAGCTGAGTGGTACGGTCAACAAGCCTGAAGGATGGGCTGCCATCCAGAGGGACCTGGACAAGCTCAAGAAGTTGGCCCATGTGAACTTCATGAGGTTCAACAAGGCCAAGAGCAGGGTCCTGCACCTGAGTCTGGGCTACCCTCAGTATCAGGACAGGCTGGGGGATGAAGGGATGGAGAGCAGCCCTGCCGAGAAAGACTTGGGGATACTGGGGAGTAAAAAGCTGGACATGAACCAGAAACGTGTGCTGGCGGCCCAGAAAGCCCCTACATCCTGGGCTGCATCACCAGCAGCGTGGCCAGCAGGGCAAGGGAAGGGATTCTGCCCCTTTGCTCCGCTCTGGGGAGACTTACATTTCCAGTTAAATAATCCTCAGTTTTTCTCTGCTAAGAATACTGTGGGTAGAGTCACTAGTATGGCTTGTAATGTAATATTTAATGTAAAATACATATTGGCAGTATTTTCTCTGCTAAATTAAAATACCTGTTCATTAAATTTATTGAAATATTATCTGGTTATTGAAATGTCTTTCTGGTTAATCACCACAATATTTAAATTCTTTTTTTTTTTTTGCAGAGTTGACCTGGAATTGTTCCAAGATGTCTCCACTGCGAAAAATGAACGTTGTGCCAGTGAGATTGCTCCCGTGTTAGATGGAAGAGAAAGAGCAACTGGGAGAGTAGTGCAGAACTCGGGCAGTATGGCATTGTTTGGGTGTGCGTGTTGAGCGAGCTATGTTTGCTGATGTGGGCAGGGGTGGTAAATTCTGCTGTGTGCTGTGCATTCCAGGCTGACTGCAGTTTGAGATTTAAATACTGGAAATTTTAACTTTTGTGACTCTGACAAGTCTGTTAGAAGTGAAAGCTGAGGGGTTTTTTCCAGTGCTTTATCCTATGCTTGATAACATGTCTACGTGCCTGTTCTACTAGGATAAGTTTTTTAATTTGGCAGCTGTTCTGCTGTTACTAAGACCCAAACCAATGGTGTGCTTGGGAGCTTTAACTGCCGTGCAGTGTCCTGAGAATTTCCATGTACATGACTCGGAGATAAGGATGTCATTATTAGCAAGAGATACTTGCTGTCTTCCAGGAGTAAATTGTCTGCACTTTAAATAGTTAACGTGCTAGGAAAAGTACAGTTTCTACACAGACAGGTGTAACACACCATACCCAGTAGGTAAAAGCAGAGAAAGAGTAAAAACAGTACTTTAGATACATTTTTACGACTTAGGCTCCATAATGTAACTGAAATCTTGTCACACAGTAAGTTCAGTGATGCTTAATGTGTGGCACATGATGCTGCAAAAGAACATTTGCTGAATCAATTAGAATAAATTGTCATCTGAAACTTCGAAGAATTCCTCCCCCCCCCCAAATTCTAGAACCTGCCAAGGAACTGAAGAAAAGCAGCTGTTGTCAGCAGGAGCGGGGCTGTAAGTTGGAACGTGTTGCTTGCGTGATGGAGTTTAATTAGGCTGCGAGTGTGCTGCGAGTTGATGACTGGTGGGGGTAATTAGAGGAGCTTCCTGTAGATGGCAGTAAACGTTCACGTCTCTTTAAGCAGGCAGAGGAACAAACGATGCACATCAAAGGCTCTTTGATATTTTTTGTCTTAATTTTGATTTAGTAAGGTATATTGCCGATGATTTTGTGCATGTCAAGACTACATAAAAAGGATTCTTTTTAGCTTTTTTCCTTAGCAGACTACTAAGTCCTTTCCTTAGCAGGCTAGTGAGCCATGGTGTCCTACCAAGTGTGGTCACCTCCACCAGGAAGGAGGATGGGGTGTGCATACCTGGCTGTCTTCTGCTGAAGCCCAGCAGTGTGGAGATGGGGCTGCCTTCTTGCTGCTGAAATGGGCATTCAAACTCTGTGCAGCTGGCTCATCCCTCCACACTCGTTAATTGTGATGCCTCATCAACACTGCCTGTGCCTTTGAGTTTGTCTTCTGCCCTAGCTGTGTTGAGGTGGTTCAGTGGAAGGCCACCAGTGAGTGAGGGCCACCAGTGCAAGGGAGGATGGTAATATATATTTTGGTTACTGATAAATCATTTTAAGCTCTTATGTAAAAAATATTGTTTAATGATAATTTAAGCTGTTTATCTAAGACATTTTTAGTTAATGAGATTTTAAGGCTTTTAACAAGCAGCAGATTTAGAGTCTGGCATATTTAGATAGTCCTTGAAGGTTAGGGGAAATGTGCACACAGACCATGAGAGATGGAAAGACCCTTCATAACAAGATGAGCTTCTCCACTCCTACAGATTTCATTTTCTCCAAGTGAAACTTTGCACAGCAGTGTGGGAATGGTGCACACTCAGTGCCACCTAAAGACTAGGTCTTTTCTCTGCATGCTGTGATGTAAGATTTTACCACAAGATGACCTTTATTCATCGTCTAAGCATCACTCCGGTGGAGTAGATGAGGAAAATAGTGGTTTTCCAGCTGATCTGCATTTTTATGAATGTTCCAAGTAATTTTCTTGAACTGTCAAATCTTAAATTCCTGCCATCCTCTCATTCATGTCTAAACTAATCTTTTTTCCTGATTTTCAAAACTGTTTGCTGATTACTGAGTCTGGATTAGGTAAACTGCTGTCTGTTGGTACATCTACTAAAGATCCTTGCCATGACTACTTTTTTGTTAGCTAAAATGAATTTGGTTATTTAAAGATATCAAAACTGTACTGCAAATATAAAAATTTAACAGATGGGAATTTCATTTTTGTTGTTATTTTGAGGCCTAAGCTGCCTCTGTCAACCATAGCCAAGTTGTCTCCATTGTACAGATGAGGAAGATGATATGCAGAACAAAATTCATGTCTGATTTAAACCATTTGCCTTTAGGAGGGATGAAGCCCACTGATGGTACAGTGAGCTGCTGCTTATTACTAGTTTAATCTCAGTGAACTACAAATAGAAATGCAGGGTGCTGCGGTATGTAATGATTAAGTTACATTAGCAGAAGGTGGCGAGCAAACGGGCAAGGACCAAATGACACTAAGCCTGTGCTGTTAATCACGACCAGAGATATTAAACTCCAGGTATTAAAATTGAAATAACATTTAGAACTCCATAAAGGTCAGCGCTTGAGTTGATATAAAGGCATTATGGCAGCATGAGTAACGGTGGTGGGCGTCAGTGGTGGTATAGCATCCCATAAGGAGGAAATGCAGAGAGTTTCATCTGGTGGCAATTGGGAAGCGTCATGAAGGAGATGCAGACTCAATAGCCTTCAGACCTTTCTAAAGTAGCAAAATGTTTTCCTTCAACACAAGTAGAGGTCCCTTTTGCTCTTTCCCACTGAACGTGGGCTTGTTCCATGTGGTCACTAATAGGTGACTGAAGGTTATATGGCCATAACGGTAACTTCCGCTCACACAGTTTAATATCTATTTTTTGTTTTGTTTAAGAAACTGAATGTGTGTTTGAAAGCAATGTGCATTAATACAGTGTGCCTTCAGGCAAACATCATTCCCTGTTCTTGTGCTTTAAAACAGCCCAGCTATTGTCTGAAGTTAGTCACTGAAACAGTTGGACTCTGTCTGGTGTTAAGGGTGTGTGATTGTTACAAAATGGTAAAGAATTTTCTAACAGTTTTGGTTCAATCTGTTTTCACTTTGAATTGGCACTTGACAATAAAGAATTTAGTTTCTTTCTTCTTTGGTAGTTGACTGTTTGAGTTACCTCTGTAAATTATTTTGTTTGTTTTTAGCTTTGGGATTTTTTTCCAGATTGAGTCTGTTACTGGTTTCATCCCTGCCCCATCCACATAACAACATTTCCAGCTGATGGGAGGAATGCAGAGGAGACGTGACATTGCTGCTTGCTTTGATAAGAAAGAGCCTTGCTTCTATTACCAACTAATCAAATTATAATGGTGATTATAATTAAGATTGTGAACTGCCATCCTTTTTCTGGAAGCACTGCATGCTGAGAGAACTAACCTATCCTCCCTTTAAGGCAAAGGTGATTTTTTGCTGTTCTGTTATAGTAACTCATAAGCTGATTAACTTTGAAAGTTATAAAACTATTTTTAGTTATTTAGTTTAATAATTATTTTCCCATCCTGTTTTAAATGTCCTCCTCTTTGAGGTGCTATTTATACCTTCATCTTAATTTTAGCTTTTGCAGGAGTTTTACTTCAGTAACACTTGTGCGATAATAAATGTCATAATAGTGTTATTGTGAGACCATACTCTGTCTTTGCATAGGGGTAATTTAGAATAAATTTGTTTAGGTCAGTGAATTAGTTCTGCTTAGATGGGAGCTGAGGCAGTGGTCTCTTCCTTTGGGAGATGACTTCCATAAGACAGAGATATTCAGCACCTTTTAAGATTAGGCAATGTATCTGTACTTTGCATACAAAAAATTTTTTTCCTGTTTTTCTTGCAATTCCTAAGAGAAATGCAGAAGTGTGCGAGGGTGCTGCCAGCTTCATCTCGATAGAAGACCAGTGCAGGAGTGAACTCTTCATTCTGGGCCTTGCAGCTCCATCTGGCAGATGCAGGGTAGCTACAGGAGGTTGTCCTATAGTGGAGTTAGCTCTGTCTTGGGAGCAGATGATTGAATAGAAACAATACGTTGCTTTCCCCATTTGATGATGAAGACTGACAGTTTGTAGGAGATGAGTTAAAGGTCACTGATGAGAAGATCCATCCAGATAATTGCTGTAATTGCACCCTGAGGATCCAGCTCCTACCACAAAGCATTAGCCAGTGATTCTGTTTGTAAATATATACTTGACAGTGAACTTCATCCTATGCCTAAAATCAAGAAAGTTTCTTCATGGTATATAAATGATGTAAGTTCTCTTTTGACTTTCCAACCACGTTTTCTTCTGTTGACAGGTGAACAGGACATAAAAATACAGGATACAGTAGCTGTTGTTATTTCACAACAAATACCATTAAGCAGCATGAATGAGTGAATAAACATAGTTAATCATATTTAATTTGAAAAAGTATCTTTTTCTTACAGTTATTAGTTTGTTTTTCTTGAGTTTTTCCAATCAATTTTGTACAATTAGATGCAAAAAGCTTTTCTGTTGGAGAGTGAACAGTTACAAGACACAGGCAGCACAGCATCCTTGCCACAAAATTAGCTCTTTATTCTACCCCTTCATGAGGCAAAGCATCCAGTATTACATATGACCTTGTTTATTAACATTTACATTCGCCATTCAGGCTGTGTGTTCAGTATATCAGTTTTCTATGGTTACCAGAAGCTGACAGAATAAAGAAGTGCAGGAGGAAGCTTGTACTGCTTTAACCAAAGGCTTGTTCCCCTCCGGTGCACTCTGGGGCTGGTTTGCGTGTCGAGGCATGTTCCTTTCCTGCTGACACTTATACAAAGGCAGGGGGGGAATACCATTTTCTGGCAACGGCTTTAGGTTTTTTTTCATCTGCTGTTATTTCCCCCTCCATAGATTTTTCTGTTCAAACTCCAAGAAAGTGTGACAGGAAAGACAAGTACCTGTCTCTAAAGAACATGTCAGCGTAGGTATTAAAGTAACAAAGCTTTGATGTCATACTCCAATTTATTCAGTCAGGTTTCTTTTTTGTTCAGTTAAATTGCTATGAGATTTTTCAGACTGATAAAGGCTGCAGCATCATAGCGGTTTACACCGTATAACTCTCATGCATGTATGAATTTAAACATGTCTTTACTATTGTGAAATACATAGGTGGTAACATAGTCATAAGAAAAATTGTGACAGCATAAATGAGTACAGTTTGAATTAGATTAGTACAATTGTTTATAGGTTTCAGACTCCATTTAGTACAGTAGAATAGGCCTGCATTCTGTAAAATTCAATTATTCACTGCTTGCTTTGTTAGAAATTCCTTTGAAATAATAAATGTATACTTCAGAATAGAATTTTATATTTTTTATATTAGATCAATAACAGAAAAATAGTCTGATATTATTGTCATTTAGTTTATGCCTTTTGCCACTTGTTCAGCAAAATGTATAACAGTACTTCATGCCCACTGTAGATCTCAATATTTAATTATAATTCATTCAGTATCTATAATTCAAATCTACTCTTGAAAGTGTCCACAAAGCTCTTGCTCATAGGAAACTAACGGACTCACACCAAACATATCTGCCATTACTAAAAGGTATTTGATGAGAGTCTTGGAAAAAAAAATCTTCTTAAAATACCATATAAAAGAACTGCAAAAATCAGAGACTATCTTCTTGAGATGACTGCTGCACAGGAGCTCTGGCAGCTATTTTTGCTGGGAGTGCTTTGGGTAGACGACAAACATGGTCAAATTATCTAGAATGCTGGAAGTTCAGTCAAGGATACTGCCTTAAATAGTTCACCCAGAAAAGGACAAAGCTTTCTTAGGGCAGCCGCTTCAGAATTCCAATTGCAGTAACAATTTTTAATAAGTAAATATCAAATATAGTAATTTTTCTGTGGTTTTGTTTTACAACTGGTTATTGGAATGTTCTGAGGTCAAATTCAGCCCTCCTGACTATGAAAAACTAATGCAAAAATATATAGCTGAAAGTAGACCTTGATTAATATCGTTGTTTTCCTATGCTAGGTTTTATTTTTTTCCATTCATGGCAATAAGTCACATAGCTGGGAAAAAAAGGATGATAACAAGATGCAAAATTTAAAGGAAAATGTCTTCATTATTGGGCTTTTACTTCTTGCCAAATACCTGCTATTTAACCTTCTCTGGTCTATGATAATATTGACCTAAAGAGCACAGGAGATTATCTTCCTGGATATCCAGATTATCGTTTGGAGCCCTCAATAGAAGAAGTACATGGACCTGATGGAGCAGGTCCAGAGGAGGGCTACAAAAATGCTCAGGGGGTTGGAGCCCCTCTGCTCTGAGGACAGGCTGAGGGAGCTGGGGTGGTTCAGCCTGGAGAAGAGGAGGCTCCAGAGAGACCTAATAGTGGCCTTCTAGTACCTGAGGGGGCTACAGGAAGGCTGGGGAGAGCCTGTTTACAAAGGCCTGTGGTGACAGGACAAGGGGTTTAATCTGAAGAAAAGCAGATTTAGATTGGATTTTAGGAATAAGTTCTTTCCAATGAGGGTGGTGGAGCACTGGAAAAGGTTGCCCCGGGAGGTGGTTGAGGCCCCTTCCCTGGAGACATTCAAGGGGAGGCTCGAGGAGGCCCTGGGCAACCTGGTCTAGTTGGGGGTGTCCCTACTGACTGTGGGGGGGTCAGAGTAGATGGCCTTTGGAGGTCCCTTCCGGCCCAAATCATTCTATGATTCCGATATAGGAATACAATTGAATATTTGCTCATAAGTATTTTTGTATTTGTTCTTGTTCAGTTGTGAGGAAAAGGGAGAGGCAAAGTGTTGCAGAACAGGAAAGCGCTGAAGCTGCTGTAGCTGTAGGCCCTCGTTCATTAAGTCAGTTCATGCTCGTTCAGGAGGCCACAGAAATCCAACCAGGACTTCCAGCCAGGTCTGCTCTGTGATTCTATGGTTCATTTTTGCTTTTCAAGAGCGACCTAATGCTTTTTGATGTGCTGCTTGGTCTTACAAGTAAAAGCTTATCTGAGCTCAATTTTAGAAGTTTCTGACAGCTGGTTAGAGGTGGCTGATGTGAATGAGGTTGGGCAAACCCTTTTGTGGCCAGGGAATTCAGGTAGGTTGGGCTTGAGATAGGTATGTGCTGACAGGCTGCAAAGGGCTGACCCCCCTTTTTCACCCCTCAAATGCAGAGCACTTCATTTTTGCCCTCTGGCTGCCATAGGGCTTCACCATTTTGGGTCAACTCTGGAGGGGAAAATCAGTGTGTCTGATGCTGGGCATCCGTATTCTTCTCTTCTGGTGCTCCCTCAGGCAAAATGATCACCTTCCACCTCATCTTCTGGCTCAAATATTCCATAATAGCTTGCCCCTGATTCTCACATACGTGTTTCCTGCTGTGCCACAATTACGGCCAACATCTATACACCTGACACTGCAAATATTCAGCCTTCCACTTGATCATTCCCCTTCTCTCATCTCAAAGTCCTTCAGCTGCCACAAAAGCTTTACAGACATCCCAGTCTCTCCCAAAATGCCATATGTGTGGGTGCAACCCCCCATCTGTTAATCGACATTTGCAGGCACAGACCAGTTTCTGATCGTGTGGGCAGAGAGTGGCTGTACTCAGCCCACTTGTATCAGAGAGTCATTTTCACATGCCAGAAGTAGAAAGGATTCTGCAGATCATTTTTCATGATCCCTTTGCAAACGCAGCCCTCACTCTGGTTTTATCTTGGTCTCAGCGAAGGGTTAACACGGGCTGTGCACAGCCTGTCCTCTACTGCCTCTGCTAAAGAAACATTAATTATAGAGAGCCCTAAGGATTCAAAGCAACTAAAAAGGCTGGGTAGTATTTAAAACCAAGACAGTCAAATCACCGGTTGGATTTGATCCCTAATAAATTGCTATGTTCTGATGATAAAATTCATCAAGAGTGTGACAGTCAGATGGGGAGGCTGGCAGCAAAAAGTTTTAAAAATAAATAGTCTTAAATTGCAGGAAATTACAGCGAGCGGCTCCTTGGAATTATTTTGCTCCGTGCATTGTGTGTCTGAGAAGGCAGGCAGCCTGCTGGCAAGCTTTTGGCCTTTTGTGTGCGGAATAAAATATGCAGGTGCAATAGTGTGAATGCACAAGGGGTGACAGTGACTTTCAGCTGCGGGTTTGGGCACTGAGGGCCCTGCGGGGCTGCTCCAGATTAGTCCCCTTAAACTGGAGATAAACACAGCAAGAGGCTGTGGCTGTAAAGGATTGCAGAACGTGTGTGTTTCTGACATATATTCTTACATTCTAAACCTGTAAATCATCTGACGGAAAACTTGTTTTAAATTGTCTTGCTGATAACTGATCTGATTCTCATATTGCCCTATTCATATTTCAGCCTGAAGTGGCTTCTCAACTGGGTTAACGTTGCTGTAACCGTGATCTAACTCCAGTTCCTCGTGTGAAAGGAAATCCATACCTGCACGGCATGGATGGCTTCATCTCCGTGTAATTGTACTTGAAGAAAACAAGGACAAATTTATACCAAGACATTTTTAAGCTCCTTTTACTGCAATATCTGAGCAGCTCATAATGCTTTACGTGCTTTTTATCACCAAAAAACCCCTTTGTAATTGGAGAAGCGTTATTCCCTTTTTTGTGGGTGGTTTTGGAGCTGATGCAGTGGAAGACTGACTTACTATCTAGAGAAGTTTATGGGAGAAAAGGCCATGCCAAGCCGTAGGCTGACGCAGGAGGAGTTTTTCTCATGAAATCTTTGTAACAGAAAGCAAAATATAGGGATTTTTTTTTTTGGGGGGGGGGGGGGGGGGGTTAGCTGTTATCCTGATGTTTTCTTGCTCTCCGTCAAGTTTCACACGAGATTCTTTCTGCAGGGAGGACAAGTTTTGTGTCAGTTTTGCTTTGCAGCATCAGTGTTGTTGGACCCATCCTAAATTGTGAGCTGTCTCTTTTTTTATGTGAAGGATATCGCCAAGACAAGTTTTAAAGATTGAACAACAGCAAATTAAACAATTTTATTGCGCAGCTTGTATTGTTATATTTTGCACCCTAAAAAAAAATGTTAATTACTTGGTTCTACGTGATTTATGTCTAAGAGGAAAAAATATTCTCAGATAAGCTGTGTTACAGATGTAACAGCATTTTAGGGCCGCGTGCTAATTACTTAAATGAAATAGCAATTTCATAATTTATGTAACATAAAAGAATATATGAATTATTGATATGAGTTCTAAAATTCTTTGCTTATACATATCAATAAAGTAGGATTTAAGCCTGATTCTTTAAAAGAAAGGGTAAATAAATATATTTTACGTTGTTGGAATTAATATAATAAGGTTTTCCAGCACTTCAGCAGAATGAGCATGAAGAATGCATTTTTGATGTATCCTTGTTTTAAATGTGACTTGGGAAGCATTTTTGGAAGTTTTGTTTATGACCTATTTATAGTCCTTAATAGTAAAAGAAGAAAGACCAAAGGGGTTTTCATGTTCTCTCTCTTTTTTCCTCACGCTTTTAGAAATTCAAGCTTCAGTCCTGGGAAGAAAACCCAAACTGAGGTTTTTCTATCTACAGGAAAATAGAAAAACTCTAATGGTGAGCATGCTTTATTAGCATAGCGTTTTATTTTGTATGCCACAGTATGTTCTTTTTAATTGTTGATAGTTTTAGCTTCATGAGGGCTTTTAATGTAACTGCTCCACTCCTGATGGAACTGATAGAACTCTACAAATTACATATAGGAAACCTTGCAAGCAGTTGGATCCCATGAATGTATTTAGGAGCTTTTCTCAGGCCTCTGGCTTTGCCTTATTTCCCCATGGAGAGATCGTGCTGGGCCAGGCTGGAAGGTTGGAGGTGGAGGAGGTAACTTTTTGAGACAGATCTTCTATCAGTGAAGAAGCAGAGTGTACTATCTCCAACTGTCCTGGTTGTCAGAAGCAGATCAGACAGCAGTTAGTACCTGACTTCACCCAAGTGAAGGCAGTGCCTGAGCTGGTAGATTCCAGGAGGTATGGAAATTTGATCAGGGAATGAAGAAGCACTGGTGAACTATGCAAGGCTCTGCATTGGTTTTTTTTTTTGTTCTGGCTTTCTAGCAAATTGAGGAGCGACACCTCGTAATGTCCACTTTTCCACTTGATTCTTGGGAATCCTTAGTTCCTGCAAACCTGTCTGAGGATGTGCTGGGTTATATTCCAAATTCCTAAAACCGCTAAGACATACAAATGAGAAGTGACCAATAGATATTGCTGTAGGCAGAAAGGTGACACTAATGTTCCACTCAGATATTCAGTGTTTATCAGATCAGTAGTCACATAAACAAAACTGAAGAGTTCCAGTCATTCAGTTCTCGGAGTTTATTGTTGTTGTTGCTGCTTCAGTGTTTGTCAATTGTTCAGGCATGAAAAATCACCAGTTTCTCCTGTGGAAAAAAAAGCCCACACTTCCCTGTCTTTATAAATCATAGAGGAATATATATGGAACTTATACAGAGAATTACAAATCCAAAGTTTTATCTTCTGATAGATCACATCTAGAACCAATTTTTAGCTTCCATGTTCTCATCAAAATATGGTTTAAAAAAATTAAAGGATACATTTTGGAAGCTTAAATAAACTACGTAGAGAAAATTCTATTCTTGTCTATGTTTTTCAGCTAAAACCAGTTCTAAATATTATCTGCTGGTGGCACCATTACACCAGAAGAATTTAATATCCGAGTCATAAACAGAAAAAATGTCACAGATTACACCTCTCAATCTGATTTAATGGGAAAAAAATATATATTTTTTTTATTTCTTCATAGTTTGATGTCAGACTATTTTGCTTGCTGTCTGTCCTTCTCAACCGCAGATGTTATTAGAACAGGTGATTGCAGCAGATTTTGGACTGAGCGTGCCAACATGGCTCAAACTATTAATAAGGAAAGGAAGAACAAACACTTGTGGATCTGAATATAGATACTGAGATTTTTACATTAAATGCATGTGGTATTGCTGAAATCTAGTAAGAACTTGAGATTCTGTCTCCCCTGTCAGGCAGGACTCACTCTTTTAGACCCAGCAGAGTTTCAGGGTTGACCATAGGCTACACTAGTGTGAGCTTCAGAGAGGACCAAGTCAAATGAAGAACTGCAGTTCTCTCTCAAAAAAGGGTCCACATCCAAGGCAGCTGGAAAGAGGGACTCTAGCAGCTGGCAAGGCTTTGGCTATCTCTGCACATATGTTAAAATTGCTCTCCTTAGAGCTTCAAGAGCTGTTAATTCTGAAAGAACCGCTCACTTCCACCTTGACACTGAGCTTCTCAGCACAACCTCTAGACAGCAGCAGAGCCTGGACCCTGTCCTCACTAACAAAGCTTCCTGTGAATATGGCATTTTGCTGCCATGGGGCCTTTGTGGGTGATTTTTAAAGAAATGAGCTTAATAAGGAACCTAATGGTGATGTAACAGGGAAGGAAATTGTCTGGCAGCGTCACCTAAAGTGAGTGATCCTTTATGCAATCATACCTTGGCTTCCTACTGCATCAGGAGTATTTGGGCACTGAGTTTTATTTCCTTATTTATTTTTTTTCCCTGTCAAGAATCTCAGCTAAACAAGTGAAAAACAAATTGGAACTTGGCTCATCTTCTGGATGCTGCTGATTGTTCTCTGACACTTGTTTTTTTCTAATTGCAAGTGGGTAGGAACAAGGCCCTTAATCTTATATCTCCTCTCTACATTTTGACAAGGCTTTGGTTTGTGGTATGATCTGTTGATAAAAAGCTTCCTAGTAGCTCTTCGTTTGCTATGGAGTGACTGAACACAGGTACATTAGCTTTTGTCTGTGGGGTAACCACAACCATTTGTTTTTGTTGGCAGCTAAAATACAGCTGATTCAGTTTTCTGCACAAGCTTATACTTGTGTGAAACATTTATAGGTTGGAAACAAGACCTCATTTTTGAGATATCAGTTGTGTTTATATATACAGAGAAGTGCAGGGGTTTGTTTTGTTTTTCACATAATGAACACTGTATATTCACAATCTTTGAATACAGCTTATATCCACTCTATTCATGATAGTTGCACATATGTGTATTTAATGCCTGTACCAAATCTTCCTGCCACCTTAAGTTTAATTTTTAAGGATGATATTGTTTGCTTCAGTTGTCCTGTTGTTAATGTTAGTGCGGGTTTAAATCATCCTCTGGCTCTGGACGTGCCAGCAGTGCTGATTGTAGCACGGAGAGGGTATTCCAGGCAGGCTCGAGGTGTGTTTACCTTCCCTGTGACACTCTCTCAAGATTTGCTGTTGGCCACTGCTGGAAGCAGGTTAGTGTGTTCGGTGGCTCCTCCTCCAGATGATGAATCATGGCAGTTGGTAGTTAAATAGTTATTTTCTGTGCACTTTTTCACAGAAATAGATTCTAGAGAGGGTTTTGGATGGACCTTTTGCATGTGTTTAATAATTGCTAAGTTTCCTGAATATGAATCTGCATCTGCGTTGTCTTTGTTTCTACGTTCCCTTTCCGACTCGGACAAAAGTTTTGAGGTGTGAAAATGCCTGACACTGTACTTTCTATTTCATATATTTCACTGAGCTTTTCCTAATCCTTCATGTAATTTCCTAGACTTTTTTATTATTGATATATATACTTACATATAGCTGTATGAGCCAGTTGTATACTATACTACACAGTGGAGTTTGGCCTCTCCCGTGGCTAGGAGAGGCAATCACTTCCAACATGCAAAGTGGTAAGTATTTCTCCACACAAGTTTCTTCTAACTTTAGTTTTTAGCTTAATGCTACAAGGATAGAAAACTCTTATTAGATTCCTAAATCAATCTTTCTCCTCCCTGGAAGACACAAACACTTCTAATTAAATACATAATGGAATCTATTAATTCTGTTTATTACAAGGAACTAATTACTGTAGTCTTCTTCCTTTAATCAAAAATGGGAGAATCACATAACACTTCAGTCCATCGTGAATGTCCTTATCCATGGCATGTGATCGTCTATGTGTTAGGATTAAATGACAGAGAGAAAATTATGCAGGTTATAAATGCTCTAATAAATCCTGGTAGTTTTCTTTTTCCCTCAATTTTAGTAGATACAAATTCACCCCATGTGGCTGCCTGCTTCTCATGGGTAATGTTGTTTTATATCTGGGCAGAAGTAATTTGTGCAAGATATATTGCTTATAGGACAGTGCCTAAAAATATTGCAAAAGGTCATTGCACATCGGACAGAAGGCAGCGCTTGTTCCAGGCACTTGCTCTGAGAACTACAGGTCTTTGTTAATATTAATTGTGTGTATTTTAAACAGTGGATGTTTAAAATATACACTGCACAAACATGCAGCGATGAACACTTGTTAAGCTCTGGGACTGGATAATGGAGGTCAGCTCTTCACTGATGTTTTTAGGCATAAATATTTGCTGTTCTTATTAAGTTTAAGATTTGTGAATTAGAACCATGTTGTACATATACTTCCAGGAAAGTGGGGTATATTTCCACGCTCGCCATATCCAAAAATACAAGTGAAATAAAAATAGTAACAAAGATGTATAAACTACCAAGAAGATTCAGAGCTAATCATTTGCACAAACATTCACTACGATTGTGCTTATAATAGTAACTATGTACACAGAACATGGGAAAAAATTCTGCTGGGAGATCAAGGCCAGATTTCCTATGTGCTTAGATAAAGTTGAGCTGCTGTGAGGATGAAGGTTTGCAGCCTGGACAGCCTCCTCCTCCTCCTCTGTCTCCCTGAGAGCTGCTAGCCCAAGGATGCCTCTGCCAGGAGAGCTCAGCACTCCTGGTGCTTGTTGCTGCTGCTTCTCCCTTCCCAGCCAGCCCTGATGCCCTGGTGACAGGCTGCTCCACCAGGGCTGAGTCCCTGGGCTTGTCCCCAGGGGTTTTCTCCTCTCTTACCTGGGTGCTACAACTGGGAAAAGGTGGAGTGAAATTGAAAATGAGCTCCCAAAATGTAATACACACTTATATTCATCTATTCTGACATCCCTTCTCACGAGCCCATGCAAAATCAGCAGACATGATTCTCTCTTCAGGTGGACATTATCTAAAACTGATATTTTTACTAAAAAAACCCTGATTCTGAGACTTTTATGCATCTCCAAAGAAAAGGCTGCAATATTTGAAAGGCTATATCGATGTTAAACAAAGAAACCCTAACACCTGGACACCATTCCCATCTAGGCCATCTCACTCCAGCATGCTTGGTTTGGTTTGTAATTTATCCTTAATAAGAAAATGTTAAAAAGGTCTGATTCTGGCTTTGCATCAAAGACATTGAAGCTGTACATGTACATCGTTGTTTGTAATGCGACAGCGTGCTGCATGGCAATTTACAAACCAAATTTATGTTGCTATTGGAGTATGGCATTTTTTTGAAGGCTGGTGCATAAATGTATTTACAATGGTAATTATTGACACAGATTTTGAAGAAAGAAAGAAAGAATGCAGAAAGAACAAACTGTAGTGAAAGTGACAGAATTGCAAGTCTGGAAGGTGATGCCGTGTAGGTAAAGTCATTTCAGAAATTCTTTAAATGTTAAGTTTATGAAGATAAATATTAATTCTCTTTTGGAAGAAAGGTTGAGGTAGAACAGATGGGGTTGCCAAGAAAATGGTTGGAAAGGAAGTAATGTGCACATGTTGACATTTCCTGCTTTTACATAATTTTTTTTTTTAATAACTTATGAAATAGCCTTGAGTGGAATAATTGTATTTATTAATGTGGTATGAAGATAAGCATTTCCAGCATCTCAGAAGGGCTGTCCTGCCCCATACCTCTTTCCTGTTTTATTTGACCACCCCATATCATCTCTGCCTAACACATGCTTCTACTTTGTCTTTGAGAAAGCAAGATGCCATGACTTGAACAAAAACTGAGCAGTATCTTTTATTTGCTGTGTGTGCAACCTTTTCCACCTGGAGAGTTTAAATGTGAGTAGGGCTTTGACCACCTTCCCATGACTGCCCACTTGAGGTGAAAAGCTCTTGGCCCTGCCTGCCCAGGGCACAGGTTTCATCTCTCTCTTCCTCCAAGCACAACTGCAATTCGTCAGCTCATTCCCACTCTCCTTATCCTGGGAATCAGATCCATGAAGCAAGTTTGGAGGGAAGGACGTTGGTAGGTTGAAGGCCAAGGAATATCTTCCTCCCTGGTCCCTCCTGATATCCATCCATGTAGTCCCTGCCCCAATGCACTGGATGTCTTCCACCTCTCTGTTCCCAAGAGATCCCCTGGATTTTCCCTGCAAGAATCCCAGTTTCCTCCCCCAGCATCCTCCCCCCTCAAGCATCCTGTAGCTCTGCAAATAATGTTCTGCTCTCTTTTTTTCAAGTACCATTTGAACATATGTTTTGTATGGAGATGCTGAAGGACAGCAACATCTGCTGCTCCCAGCCAGCTCATACACTCTTATTTGGATTGTAATTACTTCGTCGGCTGTGGTCTGTGCCCTGTGTTTGCCCACTATCTGTTTCTGTCAGGTCTCCGTCTTCTACAAACTACCCATTATGTGGTGATAATAATTAAATCTCCCCTCCACCAGGCAGGGCTGAGCAGTGCGAGAAGGGCCCTCCTTGTCCGTGCAGCTGCCAAAGAAGATGCAGCTTGTAATGATGCCTTAATCACCTGCCTGCCAGACAATGGCTGGGGCCACCTATTTGTTCCGAACAAGCTATTTTAGCAGCTGTCAGATGCTAATGGCTTTCAGCTGCTGACAACCTGTGCCCTCTGAAAACTGGGGGGGGGGGGGGAACATAGCATGGAAATGCGCATAAATATTCATGTGGGACTAACAAAACCAAAAGTGCAAGTGTGGTTATCGGGGCTCTCGCATGGATATACTGTTGTGGTGGTTTCAGTGTGATGAATGCAGGGCCAATGTTTCGAAGGGACGTTGTCCTTTTCACGTTTGTGAGGAAAAAAACCCCACCCAAGGCCGTGGGGTTGCAGGGACGCGTGAGTTAAGAGCAGGATTTGTACCTCTGCATAACGTAGGTGATGCACTGAAAATCAACGCTGGTGATGCACTGAAACTCGTTATTGAGAGAGAGGAGGTGCTGTGTTCCATCATTCTGTTTGCATTTCTCTTCTGAGAAACGCGTACGAAGAACTGAAAGTTTCTCCCCAGATCTGTGCTAGATGCTTAAGGAACACAAGAACCAAATTGTGGAGTTCAGTGTTTAAGTTTTGAAATTAATTAGCTAATTTCAAGAACAGGAAAGTGTCTGATTTGGTCAAGACTTGATCATTTCCCACCATTCTAGCACCCTGAAGCCTCCAAGCTTTGAAATCAAAATAGAAACGTTGTGAGCCACTCTCTTTAGACAGACTGTTTTGCAAATTAATTCTGTCAATGTGTCTGCATGGGATTATTTAAAAAATATTTTGTTTGTAATGTGCTTTTACTTTCCTCAGCAGATTCTGGACAGCCGTGCTGAGAGGAGCTGTGCAGACTAAGGTACACGATGGGGATGATGAAGGTTCTGTAACAACAGAGTCGATGGAAAAGGACAATGGTCAACAGAGTCAATGGAAAAAGACAATGGTTCTCTTGAAACTCTTCTGTGGTAGGTACCTGTAAGGTACGTAAGAAGCCAGTCATACACATTTGCTCATATTTCTCTATCAATAACTTGCAGTAACATCCAAAAATCTGTAAAGTGTTTTTAATGTCTTCTGTAAAAGAGATTGATTTTGGGGACACTAGTAAAGCTGTCTGTATAACTCTCATATCTTTTACCTCTAATGCCTGGAGTGAAATTTACCATTAAATTTCACTAAAAAGTCACTGTCTTTAGGGTTACATAAAAAAGTGCGGAGCTGGACAGGGCTTAGAGAATCAATCCTGCAAACTGTCAGAGTGCAACTGATTTTACTTATGAGAGCTTCAGTGGGAAAAAATCACACTGGTTTGACTGTGGCCTGATTCTTGTTTGCACTGATTCTGCCATATACTTGGGTAGGATTCAGTCTTGAGTGGGACTGACCACGAGAACTGTTTCTTGGGTGTGTGCTAACAAGACAGTCTCTATGAAAACATCCAATTTATTAGCTTCATTCTAAATCTGAAAATAAGTATAAATCGTTGCTGGTACCTTAATTCCCTTGCATAATTATTCATATAACCTGTGTATGTATATTTTTGTGGTGAGGAGGTCTTGTGAAAATGACTTCAAGTCAGTGTTTCAGATAAAGAAGGGTATTGTAGTTAGAAATTGTTGTCATAATAGTTACACAAAAGGATTCAAATATTCTGTAACTTGGTATGAATAAAATATTAAAAGATACAGGTGTTGTTCATGAACCATCAAAGAGTTTTCCATGGCCACCGTGTTTTATCAAAATGAAAAGAAGAGAAAAGAAGAAAAAAAAATGAGAGCCATGTGCTAATCCCTTCCTTTGTTGCTTAAGGGAAATTTCAGTATAAAGTAGCAATTTCCATATCATTTGAATAGCAGTTGCAAGCCATTGATGTTTAAAGTAAAAGGTGCAACTACTATAATCAGCAAAGCAGATGCAAATGCCTTCTCTGTCTTTAAATGTAGCTCCCTACTTATGCGTGTATTAGATTTAGAGTGGAAAACTTGATTAGATAATTAAAAACAGAGAAGACATTTGTTCATTTCTTTCATAGTAATATTTTGTTCAAAAGCAAGTTGAAGTGAGCTTGGCTGGATGCAGTGGCAGCGTGGGTGAGGGTCCCTGCAGCATCCAGCCCTTCCTCCTTCCCTCCATCCCTGCCTCCCAGGCTGCAGAAGATGCCGCAGCCTGCACGGCTTTGGAGGTGGGAAAGGAACACATCTCCTCACTAACCCTGCTCCTGCCCTCGGGGACAGGAATGGCCTTTTAGTTCAGTTTATGCCCAGTGGCATCCCAGTGCGAGTCTCTGCACATTTTTATAAATAAGCAACAACAAAAATAAATGACATTTAGCATTTAGATCCCAGCCCACTGGCTTTGTTTGTGCAGGGTACAGTGTAGCAGGTTAGATAAAATCCTGCTGAATTCCCTGACCCCAGCCTTTGGGTGGCTGGAACCATTCCTCAGAGGGTTTTTTAACTCTAAAAAAACCCCACCTGTAATGGTGTGAAGAAAGAGTTTACTTTATCCTTCACATTTCCAGATTAAACAATGAGCACTTATCGATGGTGCTTTTCTCTGCTTGCTGTTTGAGCTGCTGGTGTGACGACTAGAGCCAGGTAGGGATTTCCAGCAGGATGATTTCCAAGTGAAACTGCCCTTCTTGGAAAAGGGGTAATACTTAAGGAAAAGACTTGGGGCTTGATCAAATGAAGATTAAACTTCTTTTAGATAAACTAAATTGTTGACCGCTCAGCTGTCCACGTGGGTAAAATGATCTTACCAATTTCTGTAAGGTGTCTGCTGGTAAAACCCCTCCTGTGCCTGTGTCTGGGGAGCTGCGCTTGTCCTGGGCAAGGGAGGGAAGAGGGGGTGGTACAGCCCCCCCTTTCTGCAGCTCCTGCAGGAGCAGGGAAAAAAGGGGGAGGCCCAGGACTTCCCCCATCTTTTTTGAAGACCCTTCTAATTTTTTTTCCTGAATGGACAAAGAACATGAAATAGGTGAGGCCTCCCAGACAGGTTGCTGATGGGTTGAGGAACTCTGCTTTGCTCCTTTAAAAACACTTTCCTGTAAAAAAAAAAAAAAAAAAGCTGTTTTGTTTTGTTTCTTTTAATTAGTATTTTTCCTAATCAGGAGATATCTTATGGAAAAGGATTTCCATCTTGCGGTCAGCTGTGGTAATAAAACATCCCTGCTGGCATTTTTTTTTTATAGCAAAACCAAATCTGCTTTTAATAAAAAATAATGCAAATCTGTTGTAGTTCCCTGTAAAGGTAAAGGTTGAAAACCTCACAAAGTCTGTTTGCATTTGTACTTGGGCATGTCTACCTATTATGAAGTAAAAATGTTTGAGTATTAGCCCCCTCCAGAAAGTCATCTTTGGAACAAAATGGAATTAGAAAAGGTATAATATAAACTATTCATGAGAGAATATTCAATTTTGACAGGTGGTAGAGTATGTTGGCCTCAGGAGCCATGCACAGGAGCCCAGACTCAGAATTATTTGTAACCTTAGCATAAGAGAGGCAATTGCTCCTGAACTTCTGGGAAAATTTCTATCCAGAGCCAAATAATGTTGCTTGGATTGTTTTCTATTCCAGGATGACTCTTAGGTTCAGTACAACGTCATCATAACTTCATGCAGATATTTGTTCTTCAGGACAAATTTTGAAGCTCATGCTGTAATCTTGAAATAGTAAAATGCTGCAGGGTTAAGTGCTGGAGTTCACTGGAAAATCTACTCACTTCAGTGGGAAAGATTCTTTACCATATTAAAAACAAAACAGATTTGGAAAGGTCATTTTAAATATTAAGACCTATGACTGAAGGGCAGAGCTGTGTGTGCTGGAGAAGTTCAGAGCTGCTGGCATTCAGGATCTGGTGTAGGTTGTTTCTCCAGTGCCCTTTACATGACTTCTGTTGTACAAGCCTCCAAATGCAGGTGAGGATGATAAAAAGGAATAATTTGATTCTTATGTTTAGTTATTATCTTATTTGTCCAGTTGTACCCTGTGAAGCCACTGCTGATTGCACTGAAGATATTCTGACTTCAGCGAGAGCAGGACCAGCCCTGAATATTTATAAGGAGAGTTAAATAACGTCTCAGATCAAATTCTTATAGATACATGTAATAACTTTATAAGTTCTTTTTATTTTGAGGGCCTGTAACTAAAGGAGATGTTCAGTGTGTTCCTTAGTGGGTGCCAAAAAACTTATTTTCAGAAGTGTCTGAGACTCAGGGAAAGTCAATGACTGCTCTATTTAATCTGAAGGCTGCAACTGCTGCTGAAATTAAACCATGTTCTTTTGATAGGAATAATAAGAAAAAACTACAGCATTTATGAGAAGAATCAGGAATCATACATATCACATATTACACAGCAATGTAGACTGTTTAAAAAAAAAACCAGTTCAACAAAACCATCAGAGGTTATGCTTTAAATGTTACCATTAGGAAAGTAGAAAATAAGAAAAAAATGTGAACTCTTTGCAGTATTTGGTAAATAGCTTCCAGAAAAACGTACTTCCAAAGTTTGTACATGGGCCTTGTTCTATTAGTAACTGCAGTCAGTGGGAGGTTTTGCAGTTGTCTCCACTGAAACAGAATCTGATTTATTATTGTTTTTCTTCTGGAACCTTAATCACAAGATCACTTACGGAGGAAAATACTTTGTCCATTTATTAAAAAAAAAAAAAAAGGCCATCAGAACTACTGGTTAGTGAAAAGCATTAAAAAATCCTTGAGGAAAAACTTCCTTAAATGAAACAAATCTCTCACTTTGCTTTTAGTCCTTCCTGGAGAGTGCTGTGCTTATGCCATTTATTGTAAGGGTGAGAACTTTATGTCAGACCAAACCATTAGTAACTCTCTAGGGAGCAAACAGCGAAGCGCCCGGCATGACTCGGGGCTGCTGTGATGAAATACAGTTTCTACACTTTTGCATTTCACCACAGGAATCAGAAATCAGCCAGAGAGAGGGGAGAGGTAGATAATTTGGCAATGAAAGGAGCAGCTGAGCCCTCCCAGGGTGGCTATTGAGCTGGCGCTGGGGGAGCCATGCTGGGCTCGCTGGGCATCCCTGGCCAAGCCTGGGGACTGAGCTCCAGCAGACGATGTGTGATGTGAATTGTGCACCCAGCAGGCCAGGCTGGCTGCGGTCCCTCCCCGGTTTTGCACTGTTCTGTGAATTGCAATATGTAGATGGACGGGCTTTTCTTCTTTCAGAGTTTGGGGAGCTCATGCATGGTCCCTTGCCCATGGTAAAGCCAAATTGAGGGGCTCTGCTGAGCGTGCTGGTTGAGGGATGAACAACTTTTTTCTTCAATTTACTGGATCACTTCCCTTCTCTGTTTTGAACTACCAAGTAATTATGTCCTTTGAAAAACTTTGCTTCGTTTATCTAGTTTCCTGGACCTATAATGTTACCCAATGCACTGTATTTGTCTTGGTGAAGAAGTGTTTTATTTGTCTGAAGTGTTGGCAAATGTCCACTTGCTTGTATGGAGGTGAGGTTTGTGCACATGCTTGTATTTTCATTTCAAAAAGTTTGCCCTGCGCCAGTAACTGTAGTACCCATGTCAGCTCTTGTGTACCCTGCAGTCCTGACCAGTGGGTGGGCACCGTCCCCCCTGCTTCTGCTGCTTCCAGCCTTGGAAAGGACTATTTTGTGCAAGTTTTGTTTCCCCCATCCTCAGGTCTTCAAACAGTGACAAGGCAAATAAATATGGCTGCTTTGGAGAGAGCTGACCGTTGGGTTTTTTTCCTTTTATTGCCAGTTGCTAAGAAATGTCTGAAGGAAGCTGTCAAGTGCGCTTTTGTGGTGTTACTTTCCATATAAATGGTTGTTGGGGTCACCAAAGTAAGAGTGTGTGTGGTCCTGCAGGAGACAGGTATCTGCTCCCAAGGCCAGGAACACCATGGATGTGTCCCAAGTGGGTACCAGCAATGACTTTCAAATAGACAAGGAGGTATTTGTGACATGGGCTCTCCTGGGCATGGTCTGTGCTGGGACACATCCATGGGGAGTTTCTTTTGCCTTGGAAGGGGTTCTACTGGCTGCTCTGCTTGGTTCTGCTTGAACTTGGGAAGTCCCATGTTTTGCAATCTCAACACACAGAGTAGAAACCAAGTGCCTTGATAAGCAAGGGTTTCCCCCACCCCAAACTCCGGTTGTTTCTATGGCCCAAATACTGCGCGGTTTTTTTCATTGGTTTTATTTTTTCTGCAGTTCCTAAGCTGTGGGCGAGTGCTGTGACACCAGGCTGCCAGCTTTCAACAGCAATATCCCAGAAATAGTGGTTAATCACTAGTTTATTAGCTTATGGCCTTAGGCAAACCTAAAATCATTAACAGCCCATTTGTTGGGCTAATGACTCTTTTTTACTAGATGTATAATTTAATATATGGTAACTTTCATGCTTAATTATGCTCTTCAAAGCTTCTTTTGAAGGAACTTATTTTCCTGCATGCATGTGTATAAAAGGGTTGGGAGCTGGCTGGCTTTTCTTGAATGCTACTCTGTGTTAAAACCTAGATAGTTTATTTAAGAAGATTTTAATTTAGATATGGGCATTTCCTCCTTTGCTTGTTCTTTCAATATTTTTTATCTTTGAGTGCTTGAAAAATAAATAACGATGAATTACCAACACGTTTTAAATGGCATCCCTTTATGCCCCATTGTAGCTCGCTACGTTGTTTTGGACAAGACGTAAACCCAAAGTCCCGATCAACAGGGCCATTGTGGCAGCGGTTTCCAAATGAATGCGAGTCTTGATCTCGGTGTCCTGGCCGCGTTCCAGCCTGGGTCACATTTTACTCAACGGCAAGTCCCACTTCTGTTCTCGCTACCCTCGGTGGGAGCAGAGACAGACCACTGTAAAGTGCTGCTAATCCCACGTGCCATTTGCGTGCGGCACTTGTAAAGCATGCTGGGTTCAGCTGGGATGAAAAAGGGCTGTGCACGTAAGATGTCTTTCGTTGGCATCCCAAATCCAGCACTGTATCAATGAAAGAAGGTTATGACTTTGTCGATCGGGATAACTTTTTTGAGCTAGGCAGCTGGTTGAGACGGATAATAAAAACGAACTTGATTTTCTTTCTGTGAGCTCTACTGTCCCCTTCATGGAGATTAAAAATTTCCCGGTACCGTTTTCAGCTCCACAGAGCAAGCAAAAGATAATCTCCTGCTTGGATATACTCACACTATTGCGATCCACTAATAGGATCGCCATACAGTTTTGACTTAACAGGCGCTGGGAGAGGATAATCCTGTTTACTCGGTCATCCAAAACACTGATGATCTGAGATAATCAGTGGGCCGAGAGCAGGGGAGGAGGAGGGATGTGTGAGGTTCTCTTTGCTCGGGTGGTTCATCTGGTCGGATGCTGAGCACTGGGGAATGGCTTGATCTCATTACTGCAGCCCTGACAGAGCACGGGAGAGCACCAAAAGCTTCCTCACAACACAAGCCACAGAGAAGCCAACCTGGTAAAAGAATAGCCTTTGGCAGAGCCTGATCCAGATGTTGTGATCAACAGTTTTAAAGTGTTCTTTTTGTGACTGATCCAATATAGAAAGACTCAGATAAGTGCTTTTGGTTACCACATGGCAGTGATTGCATGGTAAATGGACCACCTCCCCACACTCACTCACATTTGAAAAGTTAAATAAAGCTAGTATCTTATACTTGGATCCAAATTTTCTAAAAGTACAATTAATGCCATTTTTGCTAGACATGAGATGCTGCTTTTTCACAGGACATAGACTACTTGTATGCAGCCAGTAGATGTCTGTGAATTTAGGGGCACATTCTGCAAATCTCTTTCCAAAAAATATAATCTGTAAGACACTTTCCCTGGTGATCTAGAGATACGCCCTGAAACCAGAGTTTCTCTTGAGAGGGCATGTTAGTGAGCTTTCAAAGGATTTTCTTGTACTGTTCCTGTGATCATTAAAACCTTCACACTTCATATTATATCCTAATCACTTGCCCATTAATTTATTGGCTCAGGTTCCTGTGAAAGGCCCTATCTTCACTTCTGTTTTATCTCAGTCGATGTATGTATTTAGCAGTCAATACTTTCCTATTGTAGATATTTCTGTATTTGTAACATTAACTTTTACAGCTGACATGAGCCATGGATTAACTTCAAATAGTGATGTTGACTTGTAAGCCTTATTTTATGATCTCTGAGCTGTCATAGTCCAGATGACAGGTTTATGGTTTGGGAAGCCAGTAGCAATGGCTGAGCAACTGCTCACCAGTCTTTCTAACTAATGCAGCGTAGCTAGGTGCAACCCCTCACCATGGTGACACTTGCAAATATTGAACACACATAAAATGATTCATGGGACCCAGTATAATACTTACTTTAATTAATATTTTACAAGATACTAGCTTTATTTAACTTTCCAAATGAGTGTGGACACGGGGAGACAATCCAAAGGACAGAATGTTGCTATGTAAAATTTATAGGCTCTCATGTTTGTGTGCTTGTTTTTAAAATAAAATTTAAAAAAATATTTTTTTTTCCTCTTCTCTCTCTGCTGGCATGGATTCAGGGCCCTGCACGTGGCTCCTGTGTGTGCGTGTGCATTGAATATTCTGTGATATTCTGTGAAAAGTGGCGTTCTTGCTCTCCTGCCTTCCTCCCTCCTTTTGCATCCAGATGCCGTCGGTATTGCGGGGCTGTGTTCTTCCTCTAAGCGCGTTGGGGGACCTTGTGCCGAAAGCCCCGTGCTGTGGCACAGCCCCAGTGGGAACTGCACAGCATCACTCTGCTGTAGGCGAGCACTGATGTACCTCAGCCATCAGACCCTTCAGACTCGAGATTTAGCCATTTTCCCCTGAAGAAATGACATGTTTGGGCAAGTAACACCAGATTCTTGACTGGAGTTGGCAGTAAATAAGGGAGTGTGGTAGTTGCAGACCTTTGGGGCTCTGTGGTTGTCTTCTAAAGAAACAGCAAGGGCTAACCAAGATTAATGAGCCTTCTGGCACTGGCTATAAGTGGGTTTGTAAATACATTAAAAATCTTGTAGGGTTTGCAAACTGGAAATGACTGGTGTAATTCAATGGTTGAAGTGGTTTTGCTAGGTGCTAGTACTTCTTAAATCAGCCCCCAGGGAGCAGCAGTAAAGCGGCACAGGCTTAATTTGGTTTCATGAGTCACTGCAGGGACAGAGCGGGTTTCCCCTCTGCTCAGCCTCTGCAAGTTGTCTACCCTGCCTGGCTGCAGTTCAGCCCCGTCCTTGGGAGACTCTGGGCAGCCCATCTTGCAGGAGAAGTAACTGTGGAGGTGGCTGTCACTGCTCTTCCTTCCGCCCAGCAGGGCCATTTTGGCCAGTATGCACTGAGGACCGGTAGCCCAGTGGTGCCCATCCATCAGCTAAGCAATGCCCAGCTCCTCTCCACCGTGCCTTCCCGTGGCTGCTGTTGACTCAGAACTGCTCGTGTGGCACCAGAATCAGCCTCTGGCTGGAGCTAAGCTGAAGCTGATGCTGGGTAGGTGATGCTGGAGATGTTGATCTGTAAATGCTATGCTTCTAGGAGGTCTTTTCTAATGGTCCACCGCTTTCTTTCCAAACGCTATGAGAAATCCAAACAGCTATGGCAGCAAAATGTTCCCGAAAGAAATTAGCCACAAGACTGTACTTCAGAAGTGGACTGCTGTGATGAGTTTATTCCGGTTTTCCATACACTTTAACTGGAATTCATTGCACCTGAGAATCAACCTACAGACCAGTAAAAAGTTTCAGCTGACAGAGAAAACATCAACCCATCTGCCTAGAGGGTGGACACACCATCCTTAGATGTGACCATATGCAGGTACTTTCCCTTTGGTTGTGTCCTAACAATCTGAGATATCACTTCACATGAAGTGTGAAGCTGTGACTTCTCATAGCAGTGACACGATGACCAACAGTGGGGAGGCTTGTGAATGCAAAGCTTCACAGTGTGGAAACCCCTGAAGGAAAACTGTTTCTCAGTGCTTAGGTTTATATATAAGTTTTCCTTCTACAACCAAGATTTCCTTTTGTAGTTTTTCCAACTGTAATTGTAAACAAGCAAACATTATCAGATCTTTTAAACTCATGAGCATTCTTCTGCAAGCAAGGGAAAAAAAAGCCCCATCATTTCTCCAGTTTGTCACACGACTCAAAAAAATGCCCCTCAGTTCCCAACCACTTTATATAAAACTGAGAGCAATGAAGACACTGACAGCAAGGAGTTTTTTTGTCTATACAGAGTCCTGCAGAGGTGGCAGAGAAAAAAAAATGCCTGCATTAATAAAATAGATTCCTCTTCACGTTAACACAAAATACTTTTACAATGATGAAAAGATTTGGATTCACTCCAGTGTGGTTTTCCCTGCATGGTTGGTTTTTGCATTTCTTTCAGCTTGCTCTTTGTAGTCCGTTTCCAGTTGGGTGTTTTTTTTAATTTCCAAGTCTGACATATAGCATGGTGTTATGAATTCTGGCCTGTGACAGCTTGAGGACTATGTTTATTTGTTTAGACAAAATCTCTTTCCTTCCAAGTCTATTTTAAATGCCATGGAAACATTCTCTTAGTCCTGAGGTTTTGTTTGTCGTTGTTAGTTATTAAAAACCTATGCTTGGGGTCGGCAGTGACTCAACCATCTGGAGGCATCCTCCACAGTCCGGGGATGGCTTCAGGAATTCATGAGGGGATGATGGAAAGGAGAGGAGGATTGAGGGATAAGAACATTTTCTAGATTATTTGAAAGGTTCCTTTTTCTTTGAAATGTGTACAACCAGGAGTAACCACGAGGCAGGAGCTGAAAGCTGAAACTGTGCTACACTCAAGCCTGGCCCAGTCCAATGTCTGGGGACAACCTCTGGTGAGTTTTGTTTCTGTTCTTGTCCTCACGGTTGGGTATGTGCCATGATTTAAAGCCATGGTAGCATTAACTGCCCCATTACACAAAGCAGAAAACTGAGTGACTGACCTCATCACTTAGAACAAGTGTTTTAATGCTGGCCAAAGTTCAGATCAATCAAAAGGTCGAACTTGTTTAAGGCAGTGAGTGATAAGAGAGGGGATGGCTCAGGAAGCTCATTTCCAGCCGCTGGAATAGAGCCAGCCTGGCTGCAGGAAAAACTCCAGATAGCACAGACCCTGGAGCACAGTCACAGCTCAGAAACTGAGGGCTGAGCCTCCCCTGGCTGGGGTCAGGGGCCGCATGGAATTCCCACCAAATTCAATAGAAGAAAACTGGACTTCGGGTAATTCTCCTGGCAAGACCCGGTCAGGAGACAAGTCATAGTTTCTTTAATTCAGTGAGGTTTTCAGCCAGGTGGTGGAACGGACTGTTAGAGGAAAATGAGATTTTCTAGCTGAAAGATTTGTCCCTGTGAAGAAGGAAAGACCCGAGGTTGCATTTGTAATTAAGTGTGCTCGTAAGAGCAGCTCTGAATGCTCAGGTACATTCCTGCCATTTGGATTATGATGGGGGACATTACTGGGGAGCTAGAAAGCCTCTATGGCACATGGCCATGCTTTCATAAGCTTGCAAGGGATGGATTTTTTAAATATACTTTTTTGTTTTTTTTCAAAGAAAGCATTCTCCAAGGACCAACTACTGAAAAAATCCCTGGCCTTTTTGGCAGAATTCCCTGTTACTTATACAGCTGGGATTTTCTGTGCTCCAGCTCTTGTGTCAAGTTCTCAACACATCCAGGGCCAAATGAGGATCTTTTGACTCAGGGCTGAATCTGACCCTTTGTTCTGATATGGAAAAGATGTAAATAATTCTATGGCCGGATGAAAAAAGGTGATACTTGGGATGAGGAAAGGTGGCCCAGGCAGCTGGCCCGGCATTAAGAGGAAGGATGGGTTGAAGACCAAGCCACAGGCCTGCTGTGTCACAGGAGCACCATTGCTTGTGAGATCTGATGGGAAATGGTGGAAGGTCCATCAGTCCGGGAGGGAGGCTACAGCAGCTTGGGGTTGTGCTGGTGGGTGGACAGAACGTGTTCCCACCCATTACTCTTGTCTAACTGAAAAAGAACAGTAAGTGAAAGCAATGTGGCTGCCTCTGTGCTCAGTCCTAACGTGGTGCAGGCATTTGTGACATTCTGGGCCTCTTTCTGTCGATGATGGTCTTTTCAGCAGGGAACAACACCGTGCCCTCAGGTTTGCCAAGTTGGTGGCCACTGCACAGCGGCTGCAGCCCGAAAACATTGCCATGGCAGTAGGAAATCCAGGATCTCCCTTGGAAGGCAGGAGGCATCACGGAGCTGGGACATGGATGAAGACCAGGGAGAGCTTCCCTGAGCCTGCTGAGCCCAGGGGGGTGCCTGCAGATCCCGACCCTCCACTCTGAGGTTAGGTCTGCTTTGCTTTTTACTTACCCTCAACTTCACTGTTGGCAAAACCAGTACCAGCAGCAACGCTGCAAAAGAGAGGGGTTTTTTTCCGACCTCTGATTCATGAAACCAGATGTGCCTGTGCTTTTATCAAGCTCATTTGAATGTATGCAATGGACTTGTAGCTTTGCAAAATCATCAGTTACCAGATGTCTTTTAAATTGTGTGCCTTGCCAAATCATCAGTTACCAGATGTCTTTTAAATTGTAAACCTCTGTAGCCAGAGGTTAAAACTGTGTCAAAACAGTCACTGGTAAGAGTTTTACTACCTTTAAAATACATTATGATTTTCTCCAGCTCTTTCCCCTGAAAAGTTCTCTTACAGAAATTTTATGGCTCACAAAATATTTGCCACCCGCTCATCGCTATAGTTTTGGTCCCAGATTTACTGATAAGTGCTTTTAATAATTAACAGTTGCAGAGGCTCCGTCCCGCTGTCTGACAGAGCTCTCATCTCTGACAGTAAAAAAAAAGGCCTGTTGTAACTTGGAGCGTTATGTGGGCTGTTTGCTGGTGGAAGGTACCCACAGTTGTACCCTCTGGGTCCAAATGGTCCAAATGCAGATCTGACCCCGGTGGCTGAAGCTGTTCATAAGCAGAGTTTTGTCCTGGGCCCAGTTTTGAGCTCGAGGTAGCTGGAGGAGCAGGGATGCTTGCAAGGTTCCTAAGGTCAAGGAGATTTTGGGGCTGAATGAGGCTGGGAAGGAGCTGTGCAAGTGGAAAGGATGAGCAGGTTGGGCTGTGACTTTTCTTCTTAACCTGGCCCTCCAGGGTCTCATCCAGCCTCTATTATGGCTGCCAAAAGCTCATACTGAGTGGCTATTTTGGGATAAATCAACACCGAGAATTACTTTAGAGATGTTTGGAGAGAGACTTAATAAAATCAGCTAATAAGGTTTGACATGCTGGAGATTAGAAAGAGCCATTCCAAACATCTGCTCTGACCTCGGAGGTGGGAGTCTGAACGGAGACATGTGTGTCCCGGGGCTGGGATGTCCTCTCCTGGGATGGCCGGTGAGGACACGGCCCACCACCACGAGCTGCACAGACAGCTCACCTCTTTGCAAAGCCATCTCTGAACTGTGCAGGCAAACCAGCAGGATGACCTGGCACTGGCTGTTGGCCTGAAAAGAAGGGGGAAAAAAAAAACCAAAAAACCCAAAAAAAACCCAAAACAAAAGAGAAGGAAAACAGCCAGCTCTAAGCTGTTGTGTGTGGGGGGGCTGGGAGCAGCCAGGCTCTCCGTGCAGCAGGCGGCTGGGGGTGGTGACTTCAGCAGTTGTCCCCGTGTAAATCATCCTGTCCCCGGACCAGAGGGCTCACGTGGTTGGCGCCGGGGGGGGTCCCTGCCGACAACAGCAGAGCCTGCACCGCCCTCGCCCCTTGTTATGGGCACAACAGCCAGTCCTTCTGTGCTTTTCAGCTTCGGGGTTTGTTTTTGATGATTTTTATTCCCCCCCCCCCTCCCTTTTTGTCATAGGACCAGCCCAGAATAGAATCACGAGATCAGTGCTTATTACTTTCCCAATAATCTATAGGCTGTTTTTTAGTGCTGACACGGTGTGTGAAAGGCCGTGTCACCGCTGCGCTCATGTTTCCGTGTGACACTGAAGCTTGCTTGGTTTTTTCCCATTTCATAACTAGTAAGTGAAATGAGTTTGACAGCCTTGGTTTCAGCTTTAGTGGGTTGGTTCCCATGTCACAGATAGGCTCCGTTAGCAGCGAATTGTTGTCAGGGGAAGAGAGTTACAGTTCAAGCTTGAAATGTGCTAGCGTCCAGTGCAAAGTTTTAAATTCTTGACCAAAGTTAGATAAAGCTGGCTGAAAGTGTGACGTTTGAAATACACTATCTATTTATCTTTTCCTTCTGACCAAAAATACCTAGAGTGGAAGTATGTGCTTTATTTGCATCAGAGCAGAGAACAGTTGAGCTCCTCTAAAGAAAAGAGTAAACACAGCATGTTAAATATTGCGTGTTTTTTAAAAATCTGTGCAACTCTCCCTTTCCCCGTATGTATATATATTACTTATATAAAAGTATATGTATATATGTTACTTATATATTGGTTTTCAAGGTGTAGGAAAGCTTATTTAATTCTATTATTTAAAGCTTATTTAAGTGGTAATAAGAAAAAAATGCTAGCTTTCCCATAGTAGTCATTAATAGCTCCGAGTTCCAGCCTGAGCTTTGATACTATCACAGTTTTGCAGTGAGTATGTGCTGTATATCCTGCTGCTAATCCGGTGGTGGAAATGGGCTCCTCTTAACACCTGGTGCCAAGACACAACCCTTTGCCTGAGCCTGACACATCTGATTTCAGCTGCAGCACATGCAGGCTCCTGGGCTGGATTTGGGCACATCCCAGCTCAGTAAATCAATGCCGGGCACTTTCTCCGACTTGTGTGGTGTGCTGGGCTCCTCCTGCCTCCTCCTGTGAAACAGCTCCTCTGAAGCTGCAGGTCTGAGCTGCCCTCCTGGGTCGCTCTCAGCTCAGCTATTTATTCAAGCTCCGTTTTTCTGTGCTTGTCAGGGACCACTCCTCCCCTCCGGGCACACAGAAAGAGGATTTGTTTTTCGACAATGTTTTTAGTTATAGTTTCCAGCAGGATGAGCTATCTCACATCGCAGCTTGGGCGAGGGAGGAACAGCATGTGAAATCCAGCAGCATCTGGGGGTCAAATGAGGAGCGAGTGCCTGGGGAGCTGGGAGCCCTGGGCTTCATCAGGGCGATGCTGAGCCTCCCCAACTGGCCGTGGCTGGGCAGGGAGCGTGGGCGCTGCAAAAAATGAAGTCATATGTAGAGTCACGATGGTTTTGGCCACTTTGCTAACTTTCTGCAAACAGGTCTTGTTCTTTCAGAGTTTTCTAGGCACTGAATGGATAACTTCAGGGAGTTGTAGAGGGACTTTTTTGGTAACAGTTTGCTAAATTTGTGTTTTAGATCTGCTGAAGGGACCCTTAGCCTGACCTTTGGTATATAACATAGAGTATTGAATTTCATGCACTTAACTCCCACAGTCTGTCCAAGAACTGGCTGACCACAGTGCTTTCCTAAGGAAAAAAAAAAAGAAAAAAAAAAGCAGCTCTTAAATGCAGTCATTTCAGCACGGTAGAAATGGTTTTTATTCCTAATAACATGCCAATAGCTAGGAGTCATCTGGATTTTTAAGAAGGCAGGTCAGGACAAAGATCTCCTGACCGAGTCTTTCCCTGTCTTCCCCTTGACCCTGTCCTCCTCCCCATATTGCACTCTGCCTGCTGCTGCCTCCCCTCCTGGGCATGCTGGAGAACCTGATATAATCCTGATATAAACTAAAGGAACAGAAGGGGGAAGAGGTGTATCCATTTTGGGAATAAGGAAGGGACAGGCTGAAAGCAGGGATCATTTAATCCAGCTCAGCAGCAGTGGGGTTAATCTGACCTTGCCTTACATTTGGGTGGGAAATTGTCAACTCAAAACATGTATTTATTATTCCACACAGATGTTTGCAACAATGTATGTACCACCAGCACTGTTCCTTCGCCTTGCAATAGTGCTGCAACACAAACCCTCCTGGGCTGGACACCTCAGCAGGGCAGAACAAAAACTTGCCCCTACCCAAAAGAGAGGTCTCAGGCTCACAAGGTAATTCTTATCTTAGTTCATTAATTTACCTTTTTTTTTCATTTTTTTTAAATTTTTCTCTACATTACCCAGATAATACCGTTTTTCTCCCAGACTCAAAATACAACGACAAATAAATGATTTCCTGTGACCTCCTGAGATAGGGAGAACCGAGACAGACGTGTTGCCATCAGGCACTGACCTGCCGGGGGTAATGGAAAATTGGGGATGCGTGGGGGGATGCATAGATCTGGAAAGCTGCAGCATGGCTCTGCTAAAATGACACAGCCAAAGATATTCTAGAGATAATCCTCCAAAAACTCAGTGGGCGAGGGCTTAATGACTTAAATAGCGGTCAAATGTCTGCTTATTATCAATCGCCTATTGCCAGTTGAACTGCATTAATGAAAGTTTCTTGATAAAAGCTGCCTTATCACCCGGAACTGTGATACCCAGCCTAATGTGCTCCTGGAAGGCTTGAGGAAATGCTCCTTTCAGCAGCAAAAGAGACGATGTGTCGCTTTCCTGAATTAGGCTGAGTCAAATGGATGGTCAGACCCTCCAGAAAGAAGAGATTTCTTTCACCTTTTGGTGTTGAAGAACTGCTTTATCCCTGTGCCAGAAAGGATTCTGGCTGCTTGGAGGAATCTAGAGTCCAGGCAAACACACCTTGCTGGCCATTTGCAGTGGCCTGGGCTGAAGGCCACCACCACAGCACAGGGTAGTGTCACCGCACCCTGAGGGGACAGCACTGTACATCCATCTGCCATAACCGCATACCTCCTTGGAGAAAATTAGTTAAAAATTGTATTTAACATTGTTGATTATGATTTTTCTGGATTTATTACCTGTTTTTTTGTTCACTGTTTGGCTGCCTGCTCCCCCTCCATCTGCCAGCCCTGTAATCCACCTCCTCTTATCTCAGTGCAGTTTGCTCCACCTCTTGCTCATTTTCGTTTTATTGCCTAGCTAATCTCATTCTCCTGCTTTTCCTGACACTGCTCCCCCCTCCCCATCTGTGGAGATTAAATCACTGCTCCTTTTGTTTGGTGCCACTCAAAATTCCCTCATTTCACTCAAGCTTTGGGATGCTTCCAGGCACTTTTGCTGTTGTTGCACACATCCGTTTTCCTGGCACAAAAAGGCCCGTCAGCATCTGATGGAAGCGTTAGTGAGTCCTCGTTTCAACCAGTTCTCAGAAATGTCCTGAATCTGAAATGGAGCCGAACTCAGCCCGAGACACACACAGTGCCACAGAAGCAGTTCTATGTGCCTGGGCCCCACAGAACCATCAGCGGGATGCCTAGGACACCTCTGCAGTGGTGTCAGAGCACCCCAATATTAGTTGGGAAAAAACTAGATCAAAGGCATGGGCTAGAAAATCTCCAAACTACAAAAATGTGAAGTCTAGGAAGTCATTTCTCATATTGGTAGGTGATCATAGAATCATAGAATCATTTAGGTTGGAAAAGACCCTTGAGATCATCAAGTCTAACCATCTACCCTACTCTACAAAGTTCTCCCCTACATCATATCCCCCAACACCACATCTAAATGAGTCTTAAACACATCCAGGGATGGTGACTCAACCCCCTCCCTGGGCAGCCTATTCCAATGCCCAACCGCTCTTTCTGTGAAAAATTCTTTCCTAATGTCCAGTCTAAACCTACCCTGTTGCAGCTTGAAGCCGTTCCCTCTCGTTCTGTCACTAATTACCTACGAGAAGAGACCAGCACCAACCTCTCTACAGTGTCCTTTCAAGTAGTTGTAGAGCGTGATGAGGTCTTCTCTCAGCCTTCTCTTCCTCAAACTGAACAGCCCCAGCTCCTTCAACCGCTCTTCATATGATTTGTTCTCCAGGCCCTTCACCAGCTTCATTGCCCTATGTCTCAGTGTAGTCAACCCATCATCCCTGTTTGCAGCATCTAGTGCCGTGCCAGGGTTTATGGCCTATAAGTCTCATTCTAATTACTGCTGAGGGCTTTAGGCTCAAAGTTGAAACAGCCTCCCTGTTCAAGGGTGCTAAATGCACCCCGGTTTGGGGTCACAACTGCAGGCATGGGTGGGGACACTGGATTTTCAAGCCACGTTTTTCTGGCACGTTCCCACCTTCCCGTGACTGAGAGCAGCGCTGGAGACTCTCCTCCACGGTATTTCCTCCGTGGTGTGACTCTGCAAGTCCACTGACCTCATTGCTGCTCGTGTGGGCTCAGAACTGGAACCAAGCAGAGCCTTCAGCCACCTGGCAAACCCCAGGCAACTTCAAAATGGCTTAGAGCCGGGGGACCAAGCCCCTTCGCAGGACTCCTCGCAGCTGCCAGGCTGCTCCTCTTCCTCGCTGTGAGCACCCGAGCGTGTTTGCTACCAGCAGCTGGATGAGAACCAGTCCTAAAGTCTTGATTCAAATAACCCCCCCTTTTGAGCACATGGGAGATACTCCCCTGAGTGAGGGCTGCTGCCGTTTGGCCCTAATTGTTGAGTTTAGGTATTCATTTTTAATCTGTTTGGTTTTTATCTCTTGCCTGCTTTCTCAGCTTGCAATGCCAAGCGTGATGCATTCCCTATCTCTCCCCTCGCTACTTTTATCTGCCAACATGTTTTAAAGAAGTTTAAAGAGTACAAGAGCTAAAAAAAAAATTTAAAAAAAAAATAATCAGGCAGCTTAAGATAAAAGCCAGCAGCATGCTTTTAAAAATAGACCGGGCAGCCCTGTGAGAGGTGCCGAGTAAGTGGGTGCACGGGAGGGGAACGAAGAGGCACTGTTTAAACAGAAGGTAAATAAGTGGCAGAGGGAGCTGCAGTTCATTTTGTTCCCTTACGTGTTGCTCAGATAATGCAACAATATCTTCAGGCGGGCTGGTTCTAAAAATGGATGCAGCTCTTGGGTTTCACTGGGTGACACTGGGGCTGCGGCGCTCGCACAGAGCCGCCCGGGAAGCAGCCATGGGAGCAGCCCGTGAAATGGCATTTAGTGTTTCAAAACCAGCAGCGATGCTCAGGGCACAGCACTGGTACTTTATGAAGAAGACCTTTGTGGGGAAGAGCATGTGCCTTTGTACTACCCCGAGGTGCCTGATGCAGAAGGGGCTGCCTGTAAACCCCTGAGGTCAGGCAATGTTTTGTTAAAATTCCCTTTCCTGCTGTAGTGGACCTGTGAAAAAAGCTGTTGTCTGACAGCGACAATGGCACTTAATTAGTAAGTCAGGTTTGAAGTGACCTGTCCAATGAGTAATTTCACAGACGTGGAGTTCAGGATTGGTGCTGGTTTAATATAACAAAACAATTGTCTTGAAAGCCTCTGTGGCATTTTAATGGTGTTTTTCTTTGGTCTAAATATACATGAGAAGTTGAGAGGATAAAAGGGACCAAGAGGACTCAAAGCTGTTGTCCAAACTCAATGCTATTGCACAATTATGTGAGCCACTGGCTTCCCTAGGATAGGGCATCATCCCAGGGAGCGGCACTACTCACCGTTCCTCTCTCGCTGCTCCAGGATGAGTGTTTGTGTCTTTATCTTTCTTCTTACCCTCCTCTCCTGCCTCATTGAGCTCAGCTCAGCTGTGAGGAGTATTTGTTAACCTTCAGTGGCTGTGGCAATGGTCAACCATCTTTGCTCTGCATTTGAGTCGGGCACATGTTGTTCACTGGGATGGAGAATTCTCCATTTCTTGGCTAAATGAATCTTCTCAGGCTGTCCCTGTTCTGTAAACAGCAAATTCAGGAGAGAAAAGGCAGCAGTGCTCCATGGCCAAACCATGGTAAGCAGTTATGTTCTGCTATGGGAATAGAGTGATCCCCTGTAAGGTTGGTGTCTGTTGGGCGAATTGAACAAGGTTGATGAACTATAGAAAGCAAGCTAGAACGCTTGGAAGTAATGAATCATAATGAGCTGTTATATTTGAGGAGTGACAAGCTAAATTCGTGTATGTTTTGGACTTGTTTTAGTCAGAATGGAAAATAGTGCTATGCATTTTTCTGTTGTTCTGCTTTTGTTTCAAAATGTTGGGAAGTAAATCAACAAGGTCTGAGTTTATAAGGTCTTGTGATGCTTGATTGCACAATGTGAAATCTCTTTCCTGAGTTCTTGAGCTGGTCTAAGAGTAGTGGCTCCTCTGGAATCCTTAAATTTGCCCTCACCTTCAGAAAATATGATTTTGACCTATTGCTGAGAAAACACAAAACTTTTCCTAAGCTAAAAGACAAAAAAATGCTGTGTTGTCCTAATACTATGAGCAGTAGCATTACATGGCAGTTCTGATTGAGGTGTAGTACCCTCATCTAGGAAAATACTGAAGTAGATTAAATAATAGATTCACCTCTCATACCAAGGTGAGTCAAGGGTAGCAACACTCATCATCCTTCAAGCTCCTACTGTCCCTGGAAGAATCTCTGGAAGTTTTTCTATCAAATATAGCAGAACAGCAAGCTAAGGGGTAGACAGATACTGTAACTCTTGAAATACCTGGGAAGTAAGGATAAGGTAAGCTACTCCTACTTTGAAGATAGCTTCTGGAATCTCAAGAAAAGATGAAGGACACTGAGAAAAAGAGGATCTTGATGAGAAAAAATTTTTCTTAGTCCTCTTCAAGAATCATAATGTGTCCCTGCATGAGATGAAGCCTGGCACAAGCTGTTGCACTTCATTTAAGTTTTTATGGTGTGCTACCACAGTTCAGCTGGTTCAGGGTTGGAGGAGCTGCGAGCTGCTGACAGTAGGAGGGTTTGAATTTACATCCTTTCTTTTAAATAGATCAGTGGTTCCAGGAGAGTGAGTGGGACTGCTGCAGTGTTTAAGTTCTTGGCTGGATTGATGCTCTGGAAGTGTTTGGAGAGATTTGACAAATCTTTCTCTCTCTTGAAGGTGCACGTTGGTGCTAGTCCAGCCGTGACTACGAGGCAAACTATTGTTTCTGTCACCGCTGGAAGAAAACATCTCTCTCATTCACAAACAGCACTTTGGGGATCAAAGACAAAAGGTACCAACTGACATTTAATACCACTGCTAATTATATGTCAAAAACTAATATAGGTTAGGACTAAATTAGCACGTTTGTCCAGATGTTTTCACAGTTGCCCTGGCAGCAGCAGAGTGGGTTATGTTCTGAGCTGTGAGGTGCTCATACTGGTCTTTCTCATCTCCACTGATGTGGTTGCTCCTAGCACCATCAGGTGCAGACTCCCACTTACTGAGTGCTGTAACTGACACAAAGTGGAAAGTTCTCCTTGGGGTGCACAGCCCTTGCAGGAGGCCGCTGGGGGGGTGACTTCTTATAGACCTGGCCCCATGCTTTGAGATGTGAATTCATATACAATATCTTCTGTGAAAGCAGCTATTCTTGCTCTTGCCAAACTGCTCCAAAGACCCATACAATGATGTTAATTGTAAGCCACAAGCTGGCTCTTATCTTTGAATTGTTTTTCTCTAACGATTTTAAGAAGAGCTCAGCATGTTCTCAGTAGGAGCTGATAGATGCTGAGCACTTCTGAAATCCTGCCAACTTCTTTTAGGTTCCTAAATGGGAACCGAGTGCTTTTGAACATATGATCCTAAGGGTGAACTTTCTAACACTACAGCTCTGTCCATATCATTTCTTTCCTCTCTCACTGTCCCCAGAGTGCTCACAGCAGTGGCAATAACACTAGGAGCACTAGGCTAGTCAAGGCTTGAGTGAAATCTCAGTTATTATGTCAACTTAAGCGACACTGAGCAGAATTAAATGACAGCAGTTAAAAGGCAGGTGCCTGTCTGCATCCTGTCTGCAGCCCAGTCCCCATCGTCACCACCAGCAGTACAGATACTATTGAGATGGCTGTAGAGGACTTTATATCTATGTACGTATGTATATGAAAACACAAAATCTAGTGCAAACTATGCCTTCTTTTTCAGAGTATTTTGTCCTGTGATTCAGGATGCATACAATGCTCTGACTCTCAATTTGAGGATTGAGGTTTTCTCCTAAGTAGATTGTTGGGGTGGATATGATGAATATTTTTTACTGCTTGTGCGGCAGAGGAGGAGGGAAGACAGGCCTTTCTGTGAAGCTTTTCCAGCAGAGTTAGTGCATGGAAGGCATCTGTTTCTGTCCTGTGAGGCTGACATCCTCTCCCAGCAGACTTGGCAGTGAGTGGAAGAACCACATGTCAGAAAATCTGGGGGGCCCATGTGCTGTGGACAAAAGTATGGCAAAGAATTTAAACATTAGCAACGGGAGTGATGTTGGAGGGCTGGCTAAAAGCGATTAGCATAGCGCTCTGGAATGTGGCGTTTCAATAGCCGCTCCAGAAGGATCTGCAGCCCCATTGACTTCTGCAGCGTCAGGAAAGAGCCCTTGCTCTCCAGCTTTTACCAGTTTGAATGGGTGAACGTGCGGGGCTGTGTGTGCAGCGATCACAGAGCTCCCTGGTCCGGCTGCTCTCAGGGCACGGTGCACCATGTCCCACACGCCTGCTGACCGTGGTGGTCTTTGCTCCAGGGAAATCTGATGCCCCAATGTCTCCCATTTGCTGACAAGGTCCTTGTGCATTGCCAGAACCCCCCCTTGATAATCTTAGAATCACAGAATGGTTGAGATTAGAAGGGAGCTCTTGGGATCGTCTGATCCAACCCCCTGCTCAATCAGGGTCACCTAAAGCCAGTTGCCCAGGGACCGTCTCTGGACAGCTTTTGAGTGTCTCCAAGGATGGAGACTTTGCAATCATGAGAGGAAAAAACCATGTGCATACAGGTCATGCTCTCTTCAGCAGTGTTAGGCCGTAGTCTTGCTTGTTGACCCTGGGCCAAAGCACTAAAAGCTGCCTTTGGCTGTGATCTGGCTGTTGTTAGCTGTGCATTTGGTGTGTGTCAGTGTGGGATTTGGGCATTTTGTTTCCACGTGTGTCGGTGTGGGGTTTGGTGTTTTGTTTCCACTGCTGCCTGAGTTCCATTTCCTTTTCTTTTTCTTCTTTTTTTTTTTTTTTTTTTGTTGTTTGTTTATCCCTTCCAATTTCTAGGTAGATAAATCAAAGAGTGGAACCAATTAAAAATAGAGCTGAGTAGAAGGCCTGGCTGATGTGAAGACATACATTTTTAGTTGAGGTGGGAAAAGAATGCACTCATTCAAGTCCTCATCCAGGGCAGGGAATTCCCTAGCTTTTGTCTAAATATGGCATGGGAGAGCAGAGCACAGGCGACGCAATACTTCACTGAGTATTGTTTAAAAGTGTGCTTGGCACCAACCAGCAAGTAGAATTCTTGTAAAAACATGGCACAAGGAGTTGTTTGACAGATTCTGACATAGCAAAGTCTTTACAAGAGAGGGGAGAAAAAAAAAAAGAAAAAAAAAAAAAGAAGGAAGAGAGAAACTGCAGAGTACATGAAGCCAAAAGTATACTCTGCCTAGGAAGAATGTAGAAGAAAAGGCACGTAGCACCGAGTCATGCCCTGCATGCTCTGTGGGTCTGGTCCTATGAGTGATCGATGGCACCAAGTTAAAAATCCACTCCTAAGTTGCCTGTTGTCAGTCACTCAGGAGAGGCAATGAAGAATTAGTGAGAGCTGGGGAAGAGACTGCCATGGCTTGAACCCACTGACCAGAGTGTCTATCACAGACTTTCCTGGTTGGATGGGCCCATCCTCTGCTGTCCTGGTGTTGCTGTGCAGCATTTTGTCGTGTAGCATTTTGCCCTGCAGGTAGTGGCATTTCACTGGCAGATCTTTGGAGGCAACACTCAGTACCAAGCAATCCCGTGGTTTGGGTAGGCGTCTCTGTTATTGCAAAGCTTGTGTTGAGTTGGGGTTTTGAATAACTATTGCAGCAGCAAGCAGTGATTTGCGCCTGGGAGAAAACCTGTTTCCCATTGCTTCCAACACGTCTGGAGACACTGTGAGTTCCTCAGAGCACAAAGGCCTTTATACACATCAGCAATTGAGATTTTTGTCTCAAAAATTCCTAGTCTGCTCTTGAAATATGGCCTTTATGTGAGTGTGTTTTGAGGGAGGGAAAACTTATCTGGGATTCAGTCCACTTCTGGACGTCTCAGATGAGGACACCTCACTTGGTGACTCTGTTACTCATAGCAGCTACTCAACAGGCTGTATAACACATACAGAGAAGGTCCTGGCTCATCCTTCCCTGAGTAAAGTGAAGCCCTTCCCTGAACACAGCATCCAAACTCAAGCGCAGATGGAGCTTCTTCACGTCAAAGATAAGACGCTCTTCCCCAGGTTGGTTGGTTGGATGGTGTCTTGCAATGTAAACTAGAATGATACAGAGAGTAGTCATCTGTAATTAGCACATAACCTCAGGCAGTTTTGTTGTTCCTGAAATGCAAGGTCTAGATTGTGTTCAGCTGCAATAGTATTGGCTTAAGGCGAGTCCATTAACTGCTCTGCATTGATATTAGTGTTACTGAAAGTTGTTCCTTAAGAGCTGCAAAGCTGTCTGGTATGGAATAGGAACCAGGAGGTCCCAGACCTACTCCTGTCGGTGTCTTCCAGTGAAACCCAAGGGAAGCCCATCATACATTCTAATGTGTTTCCCATGAGGTACACTCAATGGCAAAGCAACAAAGTCCAAGAGTTTCTAGGTCATCTTAGCAAAGCTCAGGAGAGAGTGAAGGCACAGGAGCACCTCCCCACTCTTTTTGAGCATTTCAGTTGATGTTGTTAATTGTACTGGAGCTGCTGGAAATATTTCTGAAAGCAAATATTTGATGTCCCCATCCACTAGAAAATAAGTGGAAGAACGAACCACCTGCCTACTCACCTGGTCATCTCAACAAAACCCAGCCAGGGCTGAGAATAAATAGCAACGAGTGCTGGGCTTTTGAAGCCAGCTTCTCTGCGAACAAGAGCTGGGGTGGGAGAGCAAACAACACCTGCCTGGGAGGAACCGGGCTCGGGCTGAAAAGGGAGCGGAGGCTGGTGGGCAGCGGCTGTTTGTGCAGCCGTTGGTCTCCAGGGTGGGGCTGCTGGCAGAAGTGGGAGGAAGATGGTATCTCCATCAGCCCATGCTAATGCCATGCTAATGCAAGAGGCGGAATGGGCGAGTGCCCTGCTTCCCTGTGCCCTGGCTAGTGAGGGATGATGGATCGTGGCTCCTCTCCACCTGCCAGAAGGAAAGAGTGCCCCTGGAGTGGAACTGCCCCGAGCGGGTCACAGCAAAGGAGAAATCGCAGGGTTGTCACAGGGGAGGAAAAAGGTGTCAGTCCTTTATCTGGCAGATACCTATCATTCAGTGCTAGCACCTCTACCCAAATGTGAATTCTGACAAGGAAAGCAGCATCGCTTGCCCGAACTGGGAAGCAGGGGAGATGGTATGTTCTTTACATCTTCTGTCTGGGCATACACACAGCCCAAATACCCAGTGTCCAACTGATCTGTGTTTGGGTGCTGGCTTTTTTTTTTTCCTTAATTTTTTTTTGTTTGTTTTAGTCTTCTAAAAACAAACTTTGGATTCATCAGACGGAAATGATCTCATCGCATTACAGATTCGCTTTCCTGGGAAACTGAACTTCTAGTGTAGTCATGGGAAAGTCTCACCTTCCCTTATTTTCCTTTAACTGAGTTTCTATTGAAATTAGCTTGGCAGGCTAACAACTCAGAAGCTAAGAGACATAAGAAAACCCTTTGTTACTATTAAGGTTTTTTTATTGTCATGATTTGCTTACCAATCTCATGGTTTTGGGGAGATGGCAAGTGATTTTTGAATATTTAATTATATATATCCAAATCTATAGAGAAGACAAGCCCCCTCCGTAATACATTTCACCAACACTATTTGTCTATTTGTCCCGTTGCCAACAAAAATAAGAAGTAAAGCCCAATAAGTAATTGCTGCTCTATATTTTGTAGTTTTCTTTGAGCCGCAACACTTTCTGTTCGCTCCTACTCTTTTTCTACCTCTTACAAATTCTTTGCCCAACTGGAAACCCAGCTCAGCAAATCCAATCCAATATCACCATAGTCCAAGCGAGGAAGGACTTGGCTCCTCTTCAAAGGGAGCTTTTATCAAGTGTTTAGTGTGATGTGACAAAGCAGGGAAGTGTGCCATGGATGCGATGCTTCCAAATCCCCCCTTCTACCTTGATTAAACTTGAGAGCGATTACCCTCGCCAGGGTGCATCTTGTTTACAGCTGCGCTGAGTTCTCCATGTGTTTTCCCATTCCTGGCTAGGAGAACAGGCTTCCGCTTTATGCCCTGCATAAAATCCCATTTAAAATATCAAGTTTCTAATATTTTGCCACTAGAGCCATAGAAACTGGAAAGCTGGGACGGCATCGCTCATGTGTGTGAAGCTGTGCTCAGGCCCCAGCAGAACTGCACGGTCCCTCTGTCAGTGCAGGAAAGCTTTGGATGAGGGCAGTAGAAACTAAAAAGGTTTAGCCTGGGACTGTTTTATTGTGGTGGGGACAAGACTATGCTGTCTGGTGTCACAGGGGCTCTAGTCCCTGCTGTAAATTCCAGATGAAAATTTCATGGCATTTGCCATTTCATTTTGCCCTATTTTATTTTGTGTTTTCCCCTCTCATTCCTACATTCTGCTTTATTCCTAATTTTGAAAAATTTAGATTACTGTATCAAAGTCTTATTTTCACCAAAAAAAAAACCCCTGAACACCACATTTTGGCAAAGCATACTTGACAAAACATTTTTCTTTTACTAATTTCCCAGTTGTCTATGGCAGTCACTTTAAAAATGGCTGCATCTAACTGGTTTTACTTGAAAATATCTTCTTTCTTTTTGCACGCCTTTTTTTTTTTTTTTCTCCCCTTCCTTCACAAGAACCAGGCTGGTTTTCAGAGAAACTTTGACAGGAAAAATGCACACCAGCACCCTGTGAAATTTCCATGTTTGGATTTGAATCTGTCAGGTTGTGTTGAGGAAAAAAATACATTGTGAATTTTCCACTTCAGTGACTCTGTAGTTTGGTGTTCTTGCCCTGCAGTTTGGGCAGAATACACTGGACAGGAGCTTTTCTCCCTGGTCTGTCCTGACTCTGCCCTGAATTTCATCCAGCTGGCCCCAGCACATCACTCTGTGCCCAGGCAACCAACTGGCTTCCTCCGCTTTTCTCTGGGTAATCTTCTTCCCTGTTTTTGTTGACTAAAATGACATTAAACACTCTATTTCAGTTGCAGGAAAAATCAAGATTATGCTATGGCGCTGAACCTTTCTTTGCCAAGGGCTCACCAGTTACCTCTGAAGCCATCCGTGGATGGTGGTGGGACACCACACTCAACCTGTGGCTCAGCTTGGGTTCAACCTGGTCCTGGGAACAAAGGCAACAATGGCACCCTCTGCGCCATGAGGAGGGCTTTCTGGTGAGCCCATGCCAAGGTAGCACCAGTTCAGCTCTTTGCTGCTTTGCCCACCCCATGTGCAGAGAAAAACCTTGGTTTATCTTGGATGAGATCCACCTTGGGGCACTTGGAAGGGGGAAGCACCTCACTGCAGGTCGGTACACGCTGCTGGGAAATAGCCTTGGACCTTGGCCAGCCCAGAGCAGGGAGGTGGCAAAGCTTCCTTCCTTTGATGCCTCGGCTCCCGTTGACTGGTAGCTCCTGGAGGGGTGGCCCTGTGGGCAGAGCCACGGCGAGGCTCTCCAACAAGCTGTTCCCATTCCTGCTCGCCCCCACCGGCTCTCCCCTGTGCTGGAATATCAGCCGGCGCTGGCGCCTTGGCTCTGTTGTTTCAGACAGCAATGGGTAATTTTTAATCCCTCTATTCAGAGTGTTTTGAGGAACAGGAGGAGAAACATACAGCATATGTTCACCTCGGCTCCCAGGAGGCATGGGGGAGTGTGTCCCAGCAGCTGCTGGGGTAATCCTTGTCCTTCTGTCCACGACCACATCTGAAAAGTGTGCTCAGAGTGCCTGGGCATCACCCCACAAGCAGGTGGGCTGGGCTGACTGGGCAAGTCCCTTCATCCCCTCTGCAGCCCACCAGGGTTATGGGCAATGGCACGTGTAGTGCAGAGTGATCAGAGAAGGGGCTCCATCCTCTCCTGGGTCTCCTTCAGGCAGAGCAGCTCCACAGTGGTGTTGGGGGCACCTCAAAAGCACAGGTTATCCCACAACAGTCACACTGGGGTAGAAGTTGTAGGGGTATGGGTGCCTTAGGGATTTGGCAGTTGATTGGATTAAGGATTTACATTTGACTAAAGAAGGTCGATGGTGAGATCCAGCTGTGGCCTCAAAGCACGTGAGATGTCTGCAGTGGTGAGGGGGCAGGCTGCAGTGCTCAGCCACCAGTAACCTGCCTCCTGGATCCTGTACCCAATGTCTTCCCTTCTCATCAAATCTCCAGCACGTCATGTCTTGTCTTGGCCCTCATCATGGCCCTACTGCAGTCAACAGGAATGGTGTCAGTGGTATTGGTGGAACCAGTATCTCCTCCCTTCGCTTCTTCCCTCCTGCATCCCCTCCTGCCCACCCTGATCTCGCTGCATCGCCTGCTCTGGGCACCATCTGGTGAGTTTGGGCTGTCTCATCTCACCAACTGTCGTTTGTCCTGGCTGTGGTGTAAACGTGCTCACATTTTGCATCGAAGGACCCCTAAACCGTTCGCTTTCTGGGCCAGCCAGCGTGTCGGAAAGGAGCCAAGCAGTTGGCATTCAATAAGCAACAAGCATTAATAAAAGCATTACAGTGAGGTTAGTGCCTCATTAAGGTAATGCTAACGAACCGGCTGCCTTCCAGAAGTATGAAATTTTAACTAACGCTTCCTCCTTCTAATTTTATGTATAATTAAATCTTCCTAGGGAGACAATATTCACTTCTCCAGGCTGCTGCAGCATAAGCAAAGCCCAGTTCGGAGGGGATGCTCTGGAAATGCGCTGCTGCTCTTGGGAGCGGTCTCCGGCCCCATCCTGCACCCTCATCGTATGCGGTACAAAACTGTGGTGCGGCCATGCTGTGTGGTCACGGTGTTGTCCTGGAGCTCGCTGTACCGTAAGTGCCAGCATGGGGGGACGTGGCTGTGCCCGCAGCCCTCCCTCCCCACTGGGTTTCCTCCTGCCAGCAGCAGGGTGCAGCTGGGAGGCTCTGCCATGGGCTGCCGTGAGCCTCCAGGGGTACTGCAGTGAATGGTTCCTCAGCTCGGGTTTGCTGCTTCCAGCCTTTGCCAGGCAAAGACGTTTTTCACTCTGAGGGTGGTGAGACACTGGGACAGGTTGCCCAGAGAAGTCGTGGATGCCCCATCCCCGGAAGGGTTCAAGACCAGCCTGGATGGGGCTTTGAGCAACCTGGTCCAGTGGGAGTGTCCCTGCCCAGGGCAGGGGGATTGGAATGACATGATCTTTAAGGTCCCTTCCAACTCTAACCATTCTGTGTCCAGGAGGAAGAGGTCCCATGGTTGGTGTGTGGGAGCTGCAGTGCCCTGTGGTCCATGGTGCTCTCTGCTCCACAAGCAGCATCCGAGCTTTGCTGGATGGAGATGGCTGGGTTTGGGGGCTGGGAACTGCTGTGTCTTGGCCAAGCATCTCAGACGGAAAGCAGCAGGGATTTGTACCAGAGGGGTTTTGCTCTGGGCCCTCCTCCAGCCTCCTCGAGCACCCTTGGGGCTGGCTCCAGGTGCTGCTCCTGGCTACACGCATGGCCCTGGGGCTGCAGCAGCTCTGCCCCCACCACGGCAGACACCCCACTGCCCGCCGAGCCCCCCGGCTCCATTGTAAGGCAAATTAATTCTCTCCTGCACGGAGGAATAGCCGTGCTCTCGGGAAGGTTTGGCAGCAGCAGCGAGGAGAGCAGCTGCTCCCAGACTCACAGCCCCCTTTTATTTCATTCGCCTGGTTTTAGCAGCGTGTGACGGGCACGTGAGTGACGGCGCTGGCAGACACGCAGCCACCGGGGCATCTTGCTGGCTCTTTAGCTGACACTTCTGTCTCCCCCGTTCATGTGTGAGCTCACATCTTCTCTCTGCTGGTCCTCCTCTTCTCATCTCTGAAGGGGTTTTATTCTCATGCTTCCTTTGAAGCAGACCCAGAGGTTTCATTGTCAAAGGGATGGTGTTTGATAGATGGATGGATGGATTTTACCTTGCCTTATAGGGAGGGTACAGGGCAAAGTCAGGGTTTTTAATGATAAATGCTGCTTTCTGGAATGGAAACAACAAATCCAAATGTTTTCTGCCATGCTCAGCAGTCCATTTGGCTGGTCTGCCCAGGGGAAAGTCATCAGAATGAACTCAGTGTTACGCTGCTGTTTTATGGTCAACTTGTTGCAGAGACTGACTCAGAGCTCGATGCAGCTGCAGCCCATGCTGGAGCTGTTCCCCTGCTGCTTCCTAAAGCTCATGGGTTGGAGGGAGCTACACATCATTCGGCTTTTGGGTGAACGTGCCTGGGGCTGGCAGGGTCTCAGGGTGTGGGAGAACCACAGCCTGGGGGAGTTCACGTCTCGCTGCAAAATTTCCTCTTCCTTTCAGGCATTATGGCCCAGATTTTTTTTCTTGCGAAGGCCCCAGCTCTGAGACAATTGCTATCCTTGCAGCAGTGAAATTAATAGGGTGTCCAGGGGCAAAGGTAATGCTAAAGTACATAAGTAAATGTTTGCAGGATCAGGACCTTATTCAGGCATAAATCAGGTAGCTCCAGCCAACAATAGAATTACCTAAGTATAAAATCCCATGTAAGCCAGCAAGATCAGCTCCAAACCTGCTATGAATTTGCTTTTTGTTTCCATGCCAAGAATATATCACTTCTAACTGCTGCAATCGGGTCTGGTCCTTTTTATTATTTTTTTTTAAGTGCTTTTGGGCACATTTATTTCCCGTCAGCAGCAGATACACATGGAGCCTGACCCTCCTTTTCTTGGGCATGCCCCAGCCTGCTTTGCCCACAATAAGTTGTTGCTATCAGGGGATATTTTTTTTTCTTTCTTTGCCTTTTCTGTTACTGCATTCAGTAAACAAAGGGACAGCAGTGACGATCCAAAACCGTTCTTTGTATTTGCCTGGGAACAGAGTCAACTATTTGTTGGTCTTTTGTTGTTGGGTGTTTGGGTTTTTTGTTACTTTTTTAACTGGTGACCGTTTAAATGGCTACTGGTACCTGTGGTGCAGCATATACTGGTCTTCCAGGATTTGTTACCAGATGGCACTGGGCAGTCACAGAGGAGGACGGGGAACTGCGAGTGGGAAGTATCAAAGGTCCAGGGCATAGTGGTCCCTAGTGCCTCCTGGAGAATGTGGAATTAGCCTGCAGGGTGTTCCTGGTCTTTGTATGTGCCTCAGTTTCCCCAGTTGTCAGCACAGTTTGGAGGTGGTGTCCCCAGACAAGAGCTGGTGATGTTTGCACCTGGTTGAGCCAGGAAGAGACCAGTTCTTGTAAATCAGCTTGGGCAAAATACCTGGGAGAAGGAAGGCAGGGAGAGATGGTAGAGAGAGAAGGAAGCTGGAGGCTCTTTTAGCCCAAGGGCAAACTTTTATTGGCCTCTCCATCCATGTGCAGCAGCTCCTAGAGCGGTCTCTTCCTGGCAGACACCCGAAGTGTCCCAGCTCCTGTTCCCATCCCTATCTGTCCCTCCAGCTACAGCACACAAAAGGGTGCTCTGAAAGCCTGGGCTGAGCCTCCCCTGCCCCATCACACCAGGACACAGCAGCTGTGAGGAGCAGATATGCATTTTCCAAGTGACACTCAGGCTCTTAAATCATTTTTGAAAATGACCCGAAGGGTCCTAATCCATGTGCTGTAGAAAAATACTGTCTGTGACCTGTTTTACTGTGAACAGCTCATGTAGTCAAAGGATTTTTATAGGCTTTGCCTTCTCGGTCTTGTGTCTTGAGGCAGAAGCAAAATCTCCCAGGTAACTGTAATTGCTGTTCCCACCGTTGTGTTGTCCTCCTGGGACACCTCTGCCGTAATCACAGCTCAGTATCTTGGCTGTGGCTGAAATGGGAGTCCTTTTCTAACGCCACAGAGGGGATGGCTGGCTGGCAAGGAAAATAAATCACCCTGTGCTGACGTTCTTTAGAAACCATTATTTCAATAGACCACAAAAATGAAGAAGTGCTGGGGGGAAGCCAGGCGTGACACGCAAACGGCCGCGCTGGAGCGCTCACCCCATCGCCCGGGACCTGTGTGCCGGGCTCCTCTGTGGGTGCTCCGGTCCCGGCAGAGTGGCTCCCAGCCAGGATCTGCAGCACAGCAGCCTCCTCTCTCTTCTCCGGGATATTTCAGGGAACCTTTTGCAGCCCCTCGAGGATTTTTACTTGAACCATCCAGCATGGGAACCGGCAGGGAGGGCATTTTTGCGCTGCTGCCTTTCTCAGGTTTTTTTGGTGTTCAGTTTTGTTCCGTTCTGGAGCAAAACCCCAGCCTTCCGAGTGACCGTGCAGTGTCAAAGCATCCTCTCAGAGTGTTTTCCCCGTGCTTTGGGCACTGACGTGGGCTGGGGACAGCCTGGTGCCATCAGAGCCATTTGTCACTCCTTGTGGGGCTGAGGAGCAGGGGTGGGAGCTGCTGCCCTGCCTCCGCCAGCCATAAACCACCGTGCTGCAAACCAAAACCCCCTGCAGCAAAACATCCTCGGGAGCCATATGGCATCTCGGAGGCTTTGATCGAATTGAACGAAACCCAAAGCAGCCCAGCAGGTTGTACTGCGAGCCACGATGAGCCCGGGGGGAGCCTGTCCTACCCTGCTTGGGGTGTGCAGGCTGCCAGCCCGGGCATTAGCAAAGCGCCTTAGTGTCTCCTGGCAGCGCTTACTGGAGGTGCTGGTGGGACTGGGGGCTTTGCATGTAGAGGAGGATGGTTTTGTGGTCAAGTGATGCAAGTGGAGGGAAGATCATCGCAAGCTGAGGTTTGAAGCAGCTGGGAGATGGAAGGTGGGTCAGGGAGCCTGGGAATAAGTGGTGTTTGCTGTAAACTTGGGCCATAAAAGCCATGATTCAAACCTGTTCTTGGGACCAAGGCTGGCTCTGCTAAGCCACCATGAATTGCAGGACATGCCTGACTTCAGCTCTGCTTTTTCAGGTGGGGATAAACAGCCCTGGAGCACATCAGAAGAAGAGATGGACTCATGTCTAACGTGCAGGTGTCCACCAAAAAAAGTGGCAAATCCAGAGAGGCAAAACAAGTTCACCCAGGAGAATTTACCTCTCACCTCACGGTGGAACTTTGTGATGCTTCAGGTTTGCTGTGGAAAAATAAGCAGCCCAGATCCATTGAATCTCAAACATATTAAGTATTTAGTGTGTGGTCTCCAGGGCAGAGCCATCTTCCTACGCTGTCGGCCAGGCTCAGCCCTCAGACCTGCCCTGGTAGGACCAGGTGGTCGTGAGCAGCATCCTCCCGTGCCACGATGCAACAGGCAGGAGGAGCGATGTGTATCCTCCCTCCTGGAGCAATGGGGAGGTCACAGCAACTCAGTGAGCTCAGGGGGCTGGCCAGAAAGAATGAGGACCTGGTGCAAAGGATGGATGTTTAATGTTGCAAAGGTTTCTGGAGGTTAGGTCTATAATTCTCATGATGTAAAAATGCCTAGTTTCAGAGTTTGCTCTAAAAGGAAGTGGAGTGTGGAAGGATGACAGTTTCTGACTGATTAAAGATTAATTTTTTAATTGTGTACCCATAATGTGATTAATGCAAAAAAAATCTAACTCCTACAGAAACTCATTTCAAAATTAATAACTGCAACATTTTTTCTTTTCAGTCATTGTCTAGAAGGGATGTTTCAGTATTGCTGGGACTTCCCTTTCCCACCTCTCTTCACCAGAATATGATATTCTGATGTAATTGTTGGTGCATTTGGACTCTGCTGGCATTTGCTTCCACACAGTTTCTTGTGAAAACCCTCCTGCCACCTCACAGAGCTGCATGAAGGTATGTAAATTTTATTCCCCCGCTTTCTCCCTCCAGAAAGAGGGTGGGAACTGGAAAATTCCTCCAGCTCCTCACTAAAGGGGTTGAGGCGATAAGGCTCTGCGCAGAACACCTCAGGCAATGGGCTCTCACAGCAGCTGTAGCTGCTTGCTGGGCTGAAAAGGGTGACCTTGGCCACTGCAGCAGGTGCTCTCTGGAAGCACTCTGCAATCAAGTCTGTTTAAGTAGGAATAGCTTAACCCCTGGAATAAGTTATATATCTAAACTAGCAAAGGTGTTAATCTGTCACAGGGGTAAAAAAAAAAAACAAACCCAAAACAAAACAAAAAACCAAGAACACTTGTGAAATTGTCTTGTGAAAATCTTGTCCCCTTCTCTGGAGATTTTCAAGACCTGCCTTGATGCCATCCTGAGTGATGTGCTCTGGGCAACCCTGCTCTAGCAGGGGAGTTGGACTAGATGATCTCTAGAGGTCCCTTCCAACTCTGACAATTCTGTTATTCGGTGATTCCGTGAAATTTCTAGGTGCTTCGCATGGTTTCCCTGCACCTGAACAGGCTCTTAGGCCTGTGCCTGTTGCTTGTGCGTCACTGTGTGGAGGAGAAACCCTGGCACAGAGCAGCCACTCCTGCTAACGACGGGAAAGTCTGTGTTGGGTCCTGCTGCCAACGGGCTTTAGCTTGGAGAGAAACCTTCACTAACCAGCTTGCTTTGTAGCATTTTTACAGCAAAAGAAAAGATGCTTGGAATTATTTGTTGGTCACGAAACAAATGTTTTACTGCTGAAATGTGTCAGAGGCCATTTACAAAGTCTTGATTGACAAAAGTGCCAAAAACTTATAACCCTCCATATGCCCTTCCCTCCCAAGAGGCAACCCAGGCCCAGGGCCGGGATGGGAGATGGAGATGATGGAGATGGAGATGATGGAGATGATGGAGATGGAGCCTCCTCCTGCAGGAGGAGCCACAGGGGTCACCCGGGGCTGAAGAGTGGGGAGAAGCTCATTTGTTATGCAAATGTCTGCTTGAGCCTGGCGTAGACAGTGGAAAGCTCTTGAATTATTTTAAGCAGAGGACGAAAGTTCTTTCCCTCCCCCTATCATCTTGGATCCTTGTAAAAACAAAACAAAACAGAAACCTCTGTGTGAACCATCTGACAATGATCAGCACTCGGCTTTCCTGGCAAGAGCGGGGTGGCCGGGTGTACCCAGGCGCATGGAAATAGAACAATTAAGAAGAAAAAAAACTGCATTGGAAGCAGTCGGGCTTTATTTTGTCTCGATGACAGCACGACCTAGTCATCGTCCAGCCTCATCTCCCTGAGTGTGCAGGGCACAGGCATGCTGCGGGTCCCTGGGTGACCGCAGAGATGTTTCCCTGCTGCTTACCTGGGGGCGAGGGCGGGCTGGGGCTCTGCCCAGGCTCTCTGGGTGAGGGGGGGGGAGCAGGGGGTGGCTATTTTGGATGCACAAAGCACTTGAAGGCCAAAAGTTCAAGCTGGCGGCCTGGCTTATGTAGAAAAGCCACCCGTGCATGGCGACGAGCTTCCTGCACCGGGCTCTCCCGGCCGGCACCGGCCACAGCTTTACATCAGCAGATGTGCATTTCACAGCTGCTAACAAAATCCCATCAGTATTTACATTGCATCGAGGGGACAAAGAGGAGTCTTTCCCATGCAGGCGGTGGGATGCATCCAATCAGAGCACAGGTGGCATCCCTGTGAGCTCCCATCTCACCTGGTCCCCACCTCGACTCTCTCCTCCGGCGCGCAGAGCATCCAGAGGCACTTGGCCATCCCGTGTGGCAGCAGCTGCCACGTGTGCTGAGCGTGGCAGGGGATGAGCTGCTGTGCTGGCAGTTCCCAGTCACACACCATCACCCTGTCTTGCTGCCACCACCTCGTCTGGGGGGAGCCTGGAAGAGGGAGCGAGGTGTGGGCAAAGCCCCCCACCATCATCTGCACCACTGGGTAAAAGCAAAAAGGCTCATTCCAGGGCCAGGAGCTAACTGGACTGGGCCAAGCTGCTTTTACTAGTCATATCCTGAGTAAAAGAATTAATATCATGAATAAAAGAATGAGTGGTGTGCCACAACAGCCCGTACTCAGAACTGAGCTGTGACTGATGGAGGCTGAAGGTGACACTGGGACATGCTTCATGTCCTTAGTGCCATGTCTGCACTGCAAACTCTCTGCTGCTTAAAAGCAGTTGATCTCATGGGCATTTTTGAAATTCTTAGAAAAAAATCTGTGTGGGCACTACAATGTTTGTTTTCTCTGGTGACTATTTTTAATCTTGTTTTCCATTAAAAAAAAAAAAATCAAGATAGATGTGAATTGAAACTGGACCTTTAAATATGGTACACTAATCACTGCACAAAACTAAACACAAAATTAGGGAGAGTTGGAGTATGTGCCTAAAAGCTGTGAAAAGCTAAAGCCTTCTGTGACACTGGCTTGGCAGCTCTGCCAAGAGCCCAGGGGCCAGGGCACTGGGCTGGCAGCTGGCACCGGAGGGGTTAAAGAAGTGGGATGAAGCTACAAGGAGGGAACTGGAGCTGGAGCTGGTGCTGGCCTTTCCAGGAGAGGATGCTGGCATCAGCTCCCTCAGTCTTCCCCATGGCACCCAGCCTCAGAGCACAGCCGGTGAGCCCGGGGGGGGTGCGATGCAGCCCCCAGAGTCCCCGGGCAGTGCCAGGCATGGGGGTGGTGAAGGCAGCAAGGGGGGGGATGTGTAGCTTTTATGCCCTGTTGGTTTCCAGCCTTGGAGAGTAGTGGAACAGGGAGCTGCGCCCTCCCCCAGCTCCCCGGCCCTCGCTGGGGCTCTCTGCTTTTGTTCCCTTCCTGGGGACTTGGCCAAGCAGCGTTGGACCGAGCCAAAGGAGAGGTGGCCAAGAGCGCGCAGTGCTCCCCGCAGCAAGACAGGGACAGGGGCCCTGCCCTGGGAGTCAGGGCACCCCCAAAGCAGAGGCAGGGTCTTGCTCTGCAGCCCTGGTGGTGCCATGTTGTACCCGGTGCCCCGTCGTGCCTGGTGCTGTGCCACCCAGGTGTCACCAGGCTCGGTGACAGGAGCAGCTCTGTGCTTGTTCAGCCTGGAGAAGAGGAGACTCCGGGGAGACCTTGGAGCCCGTTCCAGTACCTGAGGGGGCTACAGGAAGGCTGGGGAGAGCCTGTTTACAAAGGCCTGCAATGACAGGACAAGGGGAAATGGGTTTAATCTGAAGAAAAGCAGATTTAGATTGGATTTTAGGAACAAGTTCTTTCCAATGAGGGTGGTGGAGCACTGGAAGAGGTTGTCCAGGGAGGTGGTTGAGGCCCCTTCCCTGGAGACATTCAAGGGGAGGCTCGAGGAGGCCCTGGGCAACCTGGTCTAGTTGGGGGTGTCCCTGCTGACTGTAGGGGGGTCAGACTAGATGGCCTTTGGAGGTCCCTTCTGGCCTGGACCATTCTATGATTCTATGTCCTGCTTTGGTTTTTAGGGACCAAGCCTCCCCCAGGGGATGCTCATGCCCAAAGCCAGGGAGGGAAGCTGGGGGATGGAGGCGTGTGGGAAGAGCGGTGGCATGGACCCCAGTGAATGTCACTCTGAGCTATTTTAAGATTTTTTTTTATCTTTCTGCCCTCTGACAAAAATGTGCTTTGGAGCAGAGCTTATCGTGTGCAGTGTAGCACACGGAGGGGGGGCCAGTGAGGGGCAACCAACTTTTCCCCCCTGAGCCGGGGGCGGTGGGTGCAGAGCGGTGGGTGCTGCTGGCGCAGCCATGAGCCCCTGCCACGGGAGATGGGCATGAAGGGGCACGGGCCTGACCCAGCCGGCCCGTCTGGTGGCTCTCCAAGGGGGCAGATAAAAAACAGGTATCTGAGCCAAAATCCCAGCCCGGGTCTGAACTGGGGGAGCACCAGCCGCCCAGCATCACCCAGCCCAAGGACAGACCTTGGCTGGGACCTTCCCTGCCTCCAGTTTCTAAACTTTGCATGGTCCCAAACAGGGTGATTTATCAGATGAAATCCACTGCTTACCGTAGCCACCTTTCCCCATGGTTATGCCCCAGGGAAGCACAGGGCATCGAGTTCAGAGGCAAGCTGAATGGGCCAGGGCACCTGCTCTGTGATTGCCACCACCACCAGCTCCCACTTGGCACCCCAAGGAGGATGAGTGGTGCCAGGTTTGGGGGTGACACTGCAGACAACCCCTACCCCCCCTCCCCGAGGTGGGGGAGAAACTCTGCAAACACCCAAACCGGCAGCACCACCCCCCGACCGCCGCGAGCCCGGGGTTCTGTGAGTTATCACCCTCCTCCTCGCAGCTCTGGGGCTGGAGATTAGGGAGCAGCTCCTTATCGGCCACCGGCCCCGCACCCCCAGGGCTCCTCTTTCGCTCTTACTCACTGGAGGAATGAGTAAGCCCGCTGTAACCGTCGCGCTGTGATGCTCTCGGGCAGCAGGCTCGGGCTGTGCTTGGTTGGGTTGGGGTGGGGCTTTTTTTTTTAATCATCATCTCAGCAAAGAAACCTGGTAGCAACCAGGATGCATTGCAGACACCTGTGTGGGAGCAACGACATGTGCCGGAGCTCAGTGCCTTGCTCCTGCGGGGCCCACGGTGTCTGATGGGGATGGGAAGGAGAAACACTGTGTGTGTTTTGGGTCCTCACTGTGCTGATAACCTGGCAGTGCATCCCTTGCACAGAGACCCCTGTCCCTGCCCCCAGACCCACTGCCTGTGCACAAAGCTCTCTGAACCTGGACCCGACTCCTTTGTGCATTCGTCCATCCGTCCGTCCACCCGTCCATCCATCCAAGCAAGTCTCAGCCCCTTCAGCCTCCTCCCACACCACACCGGGATGCTCTGCACAGCAGCCATTGCTGGCGGTTTAGACGGCAGCTACAAGAAAATATTCATGCACTCTTCAGCTTTACTAGGCACATGACCCAGATGGTGCCAATGGCATAAACATTTGGATTCAATTTATTGTTTTTTCTGCAGGCTCTGTCTCGGGTGGGCGGCTGCAGAGCAGCTCTGGGGCTGGGGCTGGGGCTGCTCCCCTGCCCATGGGGAGAGGAGCCAGGGCAGGCGGCTGGCAGGGCCCAGCCAGCGCAGCCTGGCAGCATTTACCCAACCCGATGGGATATTTATATTTTTTTTTCCATTCAAGCCTGTGCAGAGCTGCTGGCAGGACTGGAGCTTTCATCCAGATTGCAGATGCCCAAAATATCTGTATTCTGGATCGAGCAGACTGAGGCTGAAGAAGTGCTCGCAGTCGGCTGATTGAAGAGAGCATATGGGAATGCAGACAGACAGACAGACACCCACAGGCAAAGTGCCTGAGCATGGTGTGGCAGCAGCAGGCAAGAGGCTGGGGGATGCCACCGGGCACTGCTCAGCCCAGGGCTCCCTCCAGCAGGAGCCAAGGATGACCAAGGACTCTGCGTGCCCATCTCCCAGCCACCGATCTCACTCCAGCATGTTATTTTTTTTATTATTTTTTTCCAGCCTGCTGAAATGTGAGCACAGTCTGGTTTTGACCTGGACCAGCTTATGATCATCCCAGTGATGCTGGGGCACAGAGCTGGGGCTGTGTCTTTGCCCAACCCCACAGCAAACCCTTCCCACCAGCTGCATCCATGCCCGTGACGGCTGTATCTTACTGGGACAGAAATGGCATTTCCAGCCCTAAGGAAATCTGCAACACGGCCCCAGATTTAGCCTGAAATGTTGAGCGCCTGAAAACCGGTCCTAACTCTATTAAATTGGTCATATTATATTGCTGCTATGCTAGGCTCCTCTTTCTAAATTAACTTAACTTCTAACCTAAACCTCACCTGGCATCTTCGGCAGTCAGGATTTATGAAATGAAAGTTAAAATGACGGTTGAAATAAGGCATTCATACACACTCCTACACACACACAGGAATACACACAGAGTGATAGAAAATAGGTGGCTGTTCACACATACATGTTTCTAATAATATTTATATATTACATATTGCATATTTATTATTCTGTTATATAAATATATAAATATAGTATAAATATTTTTATACATACAAAATCATTGGAAACAGGAAACCAAATTAGTTTACCTTACTAAAATGGCATGAAATGATGAATAGCATACACTGTTGAAAAGGGATCACGTGAGGTTTGGAGGATCTTTCTTCCCCTGAGGGTTCATCCTACCATGTTTATGCCTAAAACCTGCTAATTTTAAAGCCAAGCTCACAGAAGACTAATGGGAGGATTTATTTGTTTCATCTCACTTTCATTTTGCAAAGCTCAGCCTTTGCTTAATGTGGTAGCATGTAAGCAGCTCACGTAAACAAACCAGCTGATGCTGCTGCAAAAAGCAAAAGGCTGGGGGTATCTGTGTGCGCATGCTGACCCCGCAGTGTTTATCTAGAGGCAGAGATTAAACGGGAACCACTCAAGCATGCTTAGTCTGATTTTAAAAGATCTTTTGAGTGTTAAACATGTAATGAGATGCTTAGAGCTATTTTCGAACCAAGACATGCTCCTGGCTGATTTACAAAAGGCCACGCTCTTCAGCTCTACGTGGGTAAATGCTTTTAAAAGTTGGCTCCTGGGACTTTGGGGCTCATCGATTCAACAGGACTTAATGATCAGGCTGCCCAAGCCGCTTCCAAAAGCAGGAGTTGAGCTCCTCTCACACACCAATTCTTTAGATCAGTTCACCTTATGCTTCTCTGTCTCATTTCTATTTAAAGATGTGTATAGGGGCTCTTGAAAGAAGATGCAAAACATCCTTGAATTAGGGGCCACTAATACGAATTGTGTCCAGGTGCAATTTTTAATACCTCCCATCTCTCCTCTCTGCTGTTCCACACTAGTTTGCTGCGTTGTGTGAGGTTGTGTGATGGTGGTGCAGCCCCCACCATTGCTGCCCAACACTGGGCAGGTGGCTCCAAGAGCCAGTCCCCTACACGGGAGGACACCACGGGCCATCAGCTGGATAACGGGGCACCATCACTCCTCCAGTAAATGCACAGCTCATGGCCTGTGACTGCAGCAAGCCCAGGGGAGGCTGAGGAGGCTGCAGCTCAAAGGTGCCCGTGGGGAGAAGGAAAAAAAAAAATACTTACTTTGTGCATATGCATAGGTGTTTTTATGTGTAAACTACACGTGTGTTTAAACATAGCTGTATATAATTACATATTCAAATTCTATATAAATTTAAATATAAGTATATACAAATAAACAGACTCATGCACATACATTTAGGGGTCTTTAGAGAAAGGTGAGTGCTGTGCTCATGGGCAGCACTGCCCCGAGTCCCTCTGCAAGCAAACACCCCTGCCATGGTGGCACTGCCTGTGTCCCACCCCAGCCCGGGGTTAAGCAGCTGAGGCTGGGCACAGCCTGATCCCACCACAGTCTGGTGCCTTTAGTGCCCAGTTTCACCCTAAAACATTGATGTTTCAGAACATCAGCCTCTGATTTTTTTTTCATCTCTGATGTCTCCATCTTTGGCCTTTCCATCCCCACCATGAGCGTCCCGAGGACGAGCACACAGCTAATAAATCTGAGCCTTTAATTGCCCTCCCACACACCGTGGCCTTATCTGAGCCATCATCCCTCTGTGTTTCCAGGTTTGTGCTGCTGGTGTCAGCAAAAGGATAAAACCGACACATTTTTCTTTGGTTTTTCAGGTACAACCCCCCCCCCAGTAACACGTTCCTGGTTGCATGGTCCCCAGGCTGTGGCTGACATGGTGAGGCGGTTCTGTCTGGGCAGGGGATTTACAAACCCTCTGCTTTTACCTCATGCAAGGTCCCGCTTTTTTGATTATTTATGTAGCTAAATCTATGCAAAAATTAGTTGGAAGGGTGAGGGAAAAAAATCCATATATCCCATTGCTAAAGACATCAATATGGGCACAGGGGGTTGCTGGTGCTGGGACCACAGGATCTGGAGAAGCCCCCATCCCCATCTACAGCTGGTTGTTGTTGAGGTCCCAAGAAGACCTGATGTCTCTAGAACCCAAGGGAGATTTAATTATTTTCCTCCCTGCCTTCTCTAAATTTGGGAAGCTCTCCACAGCCCTCCGGGAGAGGGGGCCGGCGCGGGCGCAGCGGTATCAGCAGCCGCAGGTCTATCGGGCTGAGCAGAAGCTTTTCCAGGAACTATCTAGTGAAACACATGACCGTGCCCCGGCCGAAGGGCGATACGTGACAGGCATTCACCGGGCTCCCGGAGAGTCAGTTGACTTTGTTATTCAAACTATTTTAGTGATGGTTTTTAATCCCAGGCTTAAGTTTTTCTTTTTTTTTCTTTTTTTTTTCTTTTTTTTCCTCCCCCCCTCCCTTTCTTTCTTTCTCTCTGAACAAGGGAATCTCTACGCTGGCAGGATTCAGAGAGGCACAAAGGAGGGAAAAACAAGTTTCAGCCAGAAGAGAAAATTAAAAAAAAAAAAAAAAAAAAAAAGGGATGCTGTTAGCATTCCCTGTATGTGAGGGGGGTAAAAACATTTTGCTGTGAACTTTATTTTAAAGGGTGAGTGCCAGCAGCAGCCCAGTCACTGCGCAAATAAATCCTGTGCTCGGCCTTTCCCTCGCAGCCGTAAAGTTTTGGCGCTGGGGCTCGTTCGCCGTGGGAGCCGGGCTGCGGGGGCTGGCAGTGCCCCCAGTACCCCCAGCATTCCCTCCTGGGGACAGCCACTGGCTGGGGGTGCCACTGCAGAGCCCTGGACTCCAATGGGAGCTTGTGGGGCTCCCCGAGTGTCTCGGCCAGATAAGACAGCGGTGAGCACTGCAGAGTTGTGGGCTCGGTGCCCCCCCTGCCCCTTATCACCAACAGATTTGGGCAGCTGCTGGCAGCACAGCCCTTGGCTGTGCCCCCATGAGAGGGGACACCCTGGGGTGAGGCAGTGGCTGGAAAGGACAGAAATCCCACCCGAGCCACCCCCTTCCCATGGTGGGGAGGGTCCGGCACCAGCCATGCAGCTCCGCAGGCAGCCTGGGCACGGGGCTGGCTGCTGTGGCCTGGGAAGGGAGGCGACGACAGGCTGCCCCTGGGCTCATCCAGGCCACGGCCAGGACCAGAGCACTGGTCTTTATGGTGATGGTTCCCCATGAGAGCAGAGGGGGCTGCACGTGCTCCAGCCCACACAAGCCAAAGCTCACCCTGACAGCCCCGGGGTGACGGTTTCCTACAAAAAAAAAAAAAAAATATTTGAATCTGTGATGCAAATGAGTGGGCATGTGGGCACAGCTGCTGGGAGGTGGCCTGGACCAGGTGATGTGCCCAGGGGCAAGGTCCGGACCCCATGGCTGCTCCCGCCCTGGGAACCTGTGCCATGCAGGGGGCTGCCCTGCCAAAACCATTCAGCCCTTGGCCCCTGCCCCCCCCCCCCCCCCCCCGTATCCCTGGGTTTGCACAGTGCCCCACTGGAGCTCCTACAACGGCACCGTGACTCCCCAGCCTGTGCCCACCCCCGGCTCCCATCTGCCCGGAGCAGAGCTGAGCTGCTCAGTGAGCTCACTTTGTCCCAGGACAACATAAGGCAGATGGTGCAGGTGAAAGAGGATGCTCCATCAAGCGATGTTTGCAAAAAAAAAAAAGAAAAAAAAAATTATGCTTTTAAGCAATTGCAAAGTGATTTAAGCACTTGTCCTGTGCCACCCAGACCAGCCAGGAGCCAGGCAGCCACTGCCTCCCATTTGCACCCCACTGCTCCCATACCGAGTTCAACTTTGGTCCCTCCAACAGTGACCCATTGGGCTCACCCCACTTTCCCAGCCTAGACCTGGGCCAAGGAACCGCTCGGGCTCCTTGTTTGGGGGTCACAGGCTTCCCTCACCACCTGCCATCGCAAAACCCGCCTCCACCAGAGAGGCTGGACAGCTTATATTTATTATTAATCATTATTATCCTGCCCAGCCACAATTTCACGGTTGTGTTTTCGCAAGCAGGAAGGCAGCAGGTCGGGCTGTTGTTTTGATGTGGTTGTTTCTCAAAACTGAGCCCGGAGCAAAAGGGAGCGGGATGCAGGAATGGTGCTCGGCAGCGATGGGCTGGGTGCCGGCTGGAGGAGGCCGCTCAGCGCCGCCTGCGCCCTCGCTTCCCGGCAGCTTTGGCCACCTTTCAGGAAATTAGAGTCAGCTAAATGGAAACGCATCACTCTTTTCACTTTAAAACGCACCAGGCATTTGGGTTTTGGGTTTATTTTTTCCAGTGACAAATTAATCTTTGGAGGCCTTGGTCTCCCTCTTGACCTGGGGAGACACAGGTCCTGGGTGAAGGCACGAGCACTGCCTGGGCACCACAACATTCCCGGAACCCTCACCCGCCTCTGAAATCCTCCCCTCCCTCCCTCCCTCCTCCTCCTCCTCGGAAAGACTCTTGACAGGGAGAAAGAAGAATTGCTGAATAATCTCCAGCCCCAATAGTACTTCAAAGGCAGGTTCCTCGGGCCAGGCTGCGCTCCAGGGCTGGGCTGGATGCGGCGCTCGGCTCTTACTCCTTTGGCAGCCCCACAACCATATCCAGAAACTAATTACTTAAAAAGGAAATAAATGTCACTCGCACGGTTGTAAGCAAAACCCTGGGCAGGACAGAGAGCCCCACCAGGACCTACATTCTCACGCAATATAAGGAAGGAAGGAATAAGCTGTTTCCATTCATTGAGATGGGCTGTTTACTCTGAAGCCTACTGACGACCTTAGATGTGCCCACCGTGGGCCTTTCAGTTCAGCAGTTGATCAGACACAGCGCTGAACCCCTCTGCTCCCATCCTACTGCCCCCAGGATGGCTTTGGGCATCCTCAGCACCTTCTGAACAGCGCTGTAACACCGGTGCCAGAGACGCAGGGACTGCCTGGCTGTAACCAAACAGGATATTTTTATTTACTTTTAAAAGCTGCTATTCACAGTTTGCAATGGTAGAAATCTGAGAACCAAATTCTTAAAGCAAGTCAAGTGAGGGAAAGTCCAACGCGGCTGAGTAACGCAAAGGGGGCTCAGGGGTGCCAGCACCCTGCCTGTTGGATCCGAGATCCCTTAACTGGGACAGGGCTTTGGCAGACCATTCGCTTTTGGGTGGATCCAATTTCGGAAAAACCACTTATTCTAAGCAAATAGCAGAAGGACAGAGGTATCCTGAGGATTCCGGGGTAAGATCTGATCTCAGCTGTCCAACCAGAGCACTTCACCCCCCCCTGCTCCACACAGCCTGGGTGTGAGCAAGTGACCACACATCTCTGGTGTGATGCTCCAGGAGCTCAAAACCCCCCAAGGTGCCAAGAGCTAGGGATGACACAGGACACGCAGAGCGAGTAACAGAGCCTGGGACACGCTGGAAGGGAGGGCTGTGCCCACACAATGCCCATGCGAGGCAGTGCTGGGTGAGGATGGGGGCTCCTGCCGCTGCACCCCAGGACACGCGTTCCCACTGCTCCCACCCCCCAGCACGCTCACAGGGGAAGCCCCAGTGCAGCCAGATCTGGTCAGTTTGAAAGTACTCCCTACTGGACTCCAGCCAAGCAAACATGGTACCATACAGTATCGAATAATTTTAAAAGTTAAAATAGTTTATTGCTGTTCTTTGTAGAAATGCACTTAACTTACATCATCTGTTCTCGTCCGTTATTTGGCTGTTGGATTATAGGCATAAAAAGGTTACGTTTACCCATTTGTTCAGTGACATAACACCTTTGTCTCTTTTGCTCCACTCACAATATTCTCCCAAGCTTCGCTGGCCAACAGCCCCAAATCTCTTTTACATAAATACTGTAAATGTCTCCATAGGTTGCAGCATCGTAACAAAAGATCTACCAAAGTAGACAAAATGTTCGGTATTCATGGTTGGTTTTTTGCATTTAAAAATATACCTAAATTTGAGATAATCTTAACAGAGTAACAATTACAATAAGAAAATAGTACAGTGCGTTGACTAAAGGAATATTCTGCTCTCCTTCAAGCCAATATTCCCTTTTGCATGTTGAAGTGATTCAGCAATTACTTAAGAACTTTTACCTACATACAATAATTTAGTAAAATGAGAATTAAACAAGGCAGATACTTACTACTATTCTTCTGTCTGCAATTCACAGCTCATGCGAATAAAATCGCAATAAATATTAAAAAATAGTTTTTCTTTTTCTTTTTTTTTTTTCTGTAAGGCATCTCTGAGTATTACAAAGTTTTTGTACAACCAAAAAATAAGATTGCTTTTCTCCATGTTCTCCGAGTACCTCTGTACCTCAACAGTAATTAAGAGGAGTGCAGGTTTGATGAGGAGGGGAGGGCTGACAGGGGAGGGCCGGAAAAACGACCAACGGGTGATGGAAGCAGACCGCGATGTGTGCAAGAATCTGTAGTTTTCCCGTGAAACATTTCAGTCACTTCTAGAACATCTTCAAGACAAAATCTGTCCAGATTGAGGGAAAAAAAAAAAAAAAAAATAATAAAACCACCAACTTACCAGAAGTCCATTTTCATGAGCACAGTCAGACTGCAAGGGTTTGGGTTCGCCCTTAACACTATAAATAGCTTAGGTATTGATATGCACCTACGTAAAGGGAATAAAAGGGTGGGGTGATTATTAATTTTTTTTTCCTTTTTCTTTTTGTTGTTGTTTTTTTTTTTTTTTCCTTTCTTTTATTGGTTTGGTTGTTGTTGTTTTTTTTGTAGCTTTTGCTGTCCTAGTCATATCCTTCCACTGTAAAAGATTGTCCTAGGTGGGTGGCGTGGGCAGAGCCCTCATTGCATGCGGTCGGGCTGCAGCTGCTGGGGCTGGTACTGCACGAAGGCGGTGGCGGGCGCCGCGGGGTTGCTGGCGGTGATGGGGGGCTGGACCGCCCCCGTGTAGCCGTATCCCACGAATCCGGCAGCGGGAGAGGCAGCGTAGGGGTACTGGTCGTAGGCAGCGGTGGTGTACTGGGAATAGGCTTGGCTGGCGGCGGTGTAGTCGATGTAGGGAGAGGTGATGGACTGCACAGGGGTAGGGATGACCACGCTGGGCTGGATGATGGCTTGGGGGTAAACATAGTGAGGCGTGAGTCTGTGGAGGCAAAGGGGGAGAGTCAGCGAGGGCTCCCTCCATCCTGCACATCCCTGACTTCTGCCCCCCCCCCCCCCAAAAATTCACGTGCATCAGGCACAGAAAGGGTGCTGACCTCCAGGCAGGGCGCTGCTCAGGGTGGAGGGAACAAAAAGCAAACTACTCCTAGACTCCAAGGGTGGAAAAGCAGGGCAGGGAGAAGCATGGACTGCAAGAACAGACACACCCCCTGGTCTCCATGTCTTGTATCTCCCACTATCCAGGCTGCTGGTCCCCAAAATAACCTCCTTAAACAGCAGCGACACAGCCCCTGCCCAACTGGCTCACTGTATCTCCCTGGTCCCCCCATGCCCTGCCTGTCCCTGGCAGCCTTGCTGCGTCCTGTATCTTCCAGGTCCACGCTCCCCCACCACCCAAATCCTGGTAGAGGCTCCTGAGGACCCACAGTCCCCACGAGTCACCTCCTGGCACCGGGGACACTGGGCTGCTCCTCCACTTGTCCCATAAGGGTGGTGTCCCACCACCACCAGGGATGACCACTGTCCCCCACAAGGCTCTTCCAGCTTGCAAGCTGTTATGAGGTACCGCACATTTGAACATGTGTTTCCATAACACTGGATGTTTAGGGCACTGTTACAGGGTGTTTGGTGTAAAACACAAGATATTAATCCTGGTTTTCTTCCTCCAAGTAATGCTCCTCAGCAGTGACTGTGCCAGCAGCCCCTGGCCCAGCAGTGAGGCTTGTGTGACCACAAGCTCTGTGGCCAGCTGGCCCCGGCATCGCCTCTGCCCTTGTGAAGCAGGTCCTAATTTAGGGCTTTTCACCAGCCCCTGCCCTGAGGTAGCCGTGATGCTGAGAGGAATTTAACACCACCACAGTCAGCTAAAGTCCACAGCCTGAAAGATCCTGGAGATGATTAATGGAGGATTGCCCACTCATTCGCTAAAAACTGCTAATGAGGAAGAAAGAAAAACAACCCCAAAAAGCAGCAAAATGAAAGGTTGTATTTTCCAAAGTGCCAGCAACAAGTCAGGCCTCAAACAAGAGCAAAAACTGTGCAAACCTGAAGGTTTAGGTCCATCCAAACTGCCATGGGCACTTGCACATGCAACCACGGAGCACAACCAGCATCTGCAACCCAGCCCTCGTCAGCAGAGCTCCATTGTGTGAAGGCTTGGCAGATTTGGGGCTTGTTTGAGAAACTGAGGTGTTGCAGACTGGCACCAGCCAAGGGCACGTGGCTGCTGGAAGATCTGAGCCACGTGCACCAAGAAGCGGGCGCTGGGGGAAGGTCCCCTTTGGCCAGCTGCTGGTTGAACATGATGAACCAAAAGGCACCTTCCAGAGAGTCCACCCTGCCCCAAACCCAACTCGTTCAGCAAACAAACAAACAAAAAAATCCCCAAAGTAATACCCTGCAAAGAGCTTGTGCAGATTCAAGTATTTTGGGGATTTCTGTGTGGATGTGTGTGACAGCACATTTTCAAACACAACCACTTTTAAAAGCCTCCCACAGGCTTTTCACAAGCCACGGGATTGTACGTGCCTGAACTGCTCTGCAACACCAAGCTCAGCTGCTCGGGAAGAGGATGTCTTGCCCACTCGTCCATCTGATCTCCAGATTGGGAACCCCCAGCAGCTCTGGGGGTTCAACCACCAGACCTGGTGCTCTGGTGCTTGACAAGGACCCGCAAGCAGGGACCGGAAACTTCTGCTGGATGGGGGACTGGCTACCCACATTCTACCTGAGCGTCCATCCTAGGTCTCTCACCCACCACCTACACCTTACTGGGGTCCACCTGGGGCTGGTTCCCCATAGCCAGCAGTTATGGGGCTGTTCCTCTTTGCTTCACAACCAGCACTGGGTGGTTTAACCCAGTCTTTGGGCAGGAGAAAGGCTTCTCTCAAATAAGTGCTCATCTGAAATGAGTTTGCTCTTGTTTTCTCACTCACATATGTACTTTGGTTTTTCTTTAGTCAATTTGCATGGTAAGAGAATGATAGTTCTCCTCCCCCCAACAAAGCAACACTGCCTCCGAAACTAGGGTCCTCAGATAGAACACAGCCACCCAGAGGAGCGCCCGATGGTGGAGAGCAGCACCTCAACCTTTGGCTGGTTCAATGCAAGACCATCTCCAGAGGCCACAGCCATCCCTAGTGTCATGCAGAGAGAGGGACCTCACAGCCCTTCAGTCCACAAATGCACCCTACCCAATATTCCCCCTGTGACCAACAAGAACGAGATGAGGTGGCAGAAATTCATTGAGTCCATTTTGGTTCAGCTCTGACCGAAACCAAGGCCTTGTGGCTGAATCAGAGCTGGAGCTTATGGACCAAGAGCTCCTAATGTCACACACTCGTATCTTCCAAGGAGATGGGCCTAACCCCAACCCAGAGGTTCCTCACGCTTGGTCACGGGGGGCTAGTTTTATTTTGTGTTAAATACTGCAGGGGCGTGACACCGCTCTCTTGGCCTGCCAGTGCCTGGGGAAAGGCTGCGCAGAGGCTCTCCCTGGCCCAGGTTGAGCAGAGCCCCCCAACACCTCTTGCTCTGCCCCATCCAACCTCGGACAACAGCCCGCATCCCAGACTGGTGAGGTACGCTCTGGCTGCCCATCGCTTCTCCCTGCGTGTGTCCCACTACTGGACCTCCTGCTGCTCCAGGGCTTGGATAAACTTAAAACCACCGCACAAACACAATAAAAAAAAAAATAAAATGAATGCACAATCCTCACACTCAGGGCTCACTACAAATAAAACGCCCAGCAGCAGAAGCAGAGGAGGAACCTGCACTTTTCCTGCACCCAGGCATCCAGCTTGAGCCTGCAGAACGACCAGGAGCACAGTGCGAGTCCCCAAGCAACCCAGCCCGAGTGTCACCCTCTCCTAGTAGCTCCGCAGGTCACCCTCCGATGTCCCTTGCCACCACCCAACTGCTCTTTGGAGCTGGCAGACCCCATGGGGAGGACGTGGCCACGTGTGGGGTCGTTGGGGCAAACACAGGCTCCCAACTCGTCCCCAAGGAACTCCGCATGGCGGCTTTGCTTTCACGTACACAGCTCCTCCATCGCAGCTCCCATGGCGCGCTCCGGAGACAGCAAATCCACAACATCCTGCACTACTGTTTTGCTCAGCAAGGAAAACTTCCAGCTCTTCAAGCTGCTTTGAATAAAAAGCACCATTAGCTAAGACGACAATAAGTATTTCTGTACGCCCGTTTCCAGAAATACATCCCACCAGCCCAATGCATACACAAGTGCACATCACACGCCACAGTTTACTGCACTAGAAAAATCACACTCAGCAACTCCAGAATCTGCTTCTCTGTAAAAGGGAAAGTTCTTTTGGCCTGCAGGCTTTTAATAATTTAGCTTGAAATTTCAATCAAGACATTATGCAGTTTGGACTTCTGAATTAGGCGGAGAGATGGCAACACATTGATTGAAACAAAACACACAACCCAAAGTAAGGTCATCATGATGTCTTGCAGCTACAAAAAACCCCACACCACCAGTGCAGTACGATGAAGTTCTCTACTGGCTACATTCAGCATCTACAGGAGGTCTCAAAATATTTCTCCCCCCTCCATGTTACTTTTTCCCCAGGAAAAAGAAAGTTCTTCTGGAATTCTTTTTCTAGGAATCAGTGAACTCTAATTTGAATTTCTACAGAATGAGTCACATCTGTGTTTTAAGATGCCTTTCCCTTCCTCCCTGCAGTTTTCCTCTATCTCCCAGGACAGGCTCTGCCAGCCAGAAGAGAACTTCATCTACAATCCACACAACGTGATTATAAAATGTCAACCAAGTGATCAGCCATCGTCACCACACATCAAAGTCATCCTGTGAACAGCAGACGTACAAGATGCTTAGGGTGTTACAATTAATGACGGGCAAAGGCCACAAAAACGCAACAAGCATGGTCAAACCTAAGTCTAGAGCCGGCGGTGGCCACAGGAGGGACTCAGGAGGACCGTTGCGCTGCAGGACTGCCACACTAGCCCACGTTCCTAACTACGTGGCACGACGCCACGCTGCCCCGGGAGCCAAAAGTGTAAGACACAGAACAAAAGAGATGGTTACGGAGCCGTTGGCAGAGGAGACGCCAACTCGGCTTCTGCTTTGGCTGTGCAAAATGTGAAGGACAGAACAAAAGCAGCCTGGTTTTGGTGCAGTCCTGGGTGGAGACACTCGAATGCATCAGGTGAGGCTTGAGGCTGCCAGCGCTCTTGGCTCCTAGGAGGTGCCACCTGCTGAAAGAGTGGACCTTGTAAAACCTGCCATCACCCAGTTGTCCCCACCGCAGCAGCAGGGATGCCAGGGGTGAGCTGCACAGTGGGGAGCAGCAACCCCAAGGGCATCCAGGAAGAAAGGCCATATGTCCCACACCCCTTCCCAAATGGCAAGGAAGAGGAATGAGCTAATGAAGCCCTCTCCCTCACCAGCAGCTCTATTTGGCAGAGCTCATCTCAGAGACACTTTGATTATTTTAGGTCAGGTTTACACCTAACCTTCTCAGCTCTCCCCTGTCCTGCAGAACTTCCTATACACGATCCATGAGCAGCACCTGCGAGCTGCACAGACCTGGGAGAACAGCACGAGGGGAGCTCCCGACCTCCTCAAGCTCTGCCAGCCACATTGGGAGCTGCTTTAGCTGCTTCTGGAGAGGTGGGAGACAACTGCAACCCTCGGCCAAGAGGGACACAGCATCACACAAACACTTGGGAAACAAGGAGGGGCACGGGGCTCTTGGCAGCCTCACAGAGATCAGCACACAAATGCCACCGCCACGACCAGCCTTTTATTCCTTCAAGAATAAAAGAAACAGAGCCCTTTGTGTCTGCCAGCGAAGGCAAAAATTCTGGCATTTGACCCCAGGAATTTGGCCTCCATTTCCACTAGATTTGACCCTTTAGCTGCTATAGGGACACCCACACTGCTGCAACACGTGATGGCAGGGGATGAAGGCTTCACTTGGTAGGTGGTACTGCAGAACGAGCTGAGCATTGCCACAGCAGCCCGTGACAGCAACGTGACAACTACCTCTGTGGAAGCAACACCTCCAACCACAGCCTGGATGACAGATTTGAAAATGTATTTTGAAGTGGGTTGAAGAGTGGGCAGGAGCTGCTCTGAGAGCACACCCCAGCAGCCCTCAGGCCAGAAACAGCGCTGCAGGAGCTCTACACTTGCACGAGCAGTGCCACACCACCACCTTGGTGTTGGCGATGCACAGGCACATCCTGATGTCAATCATGTCCCAAGAACATCACTCCTGAAGGACACTCGCAAGCCAGCAAGCACTCACCTCGTGGAGCCACTTTAAGTAAACCTGTGTAGAGCGGTGGCAAGCTTGGCCCCATCCACAGTGACAGGCTGCAGAAACGTGAGAAGTTCAGCCCCTGTTCTCAAATCCAGCCACGAGTAGGAAGGGGCTACAGGCTGGAGCATGGCCAGGTCAGTCCCTGACTCCCAGCAAGGACTCTTGCTCCAGGAGGAGATCTCAGGGAGTTTATCCACACCGACACTTCAGTCATGATCAGGACATTCATTGTGCCCCAACCACTCCACCATCCATCAGCTTCCACTGACATGGGCTGGGCTTCAAACCACTGACACGACAAACCTCTGAATCCTGAAACTTCCCTGCTAAAGCTGATTTAAACATGCATTGAAAGGTCAATGGCTTCTGCCTCATCAGCCAGCTCAAAGTAAGACAAGGATGAACTCTGCAGCTCCATGGTGCAGTATCTAACCTCCCCTACTACAGTATGACACAAACACTAAATAGCAAACCAACCAACCCAATTTCTGCTCATCTTGTAACCGATTTGCCTGTTTGTCTTCTGCTCACGTTCCTCTGGGAAGAGTTACACAGCAGCCTGTGCAAACAGGTACACGACTGTGTACTTCCATCTTGGGACCAGACGTCACCACACTGGTGGCAATCACCAAAGCACAACCTGACACAACAGACCGTCCCAGGCTGGAATCAGCACAAGAGGAAATGTGACTGTATTTCAGGATTCAGTAAGAACCTCTGCTGGTTGCTGAGCCTACCAAAACCATTGCTCAAGAAATACAAATGCTATCTTAGGGCACAAGAGCAACCCATGATTTCAATTTGTTTTCATTTTGGCAGAAGACAGAAAATTTAAGGAACCGGACACGCTGCAGAAGCTGAGCACCTATCATAGACCAGCAATGTCTCCATTTCACAGTGTTGGCACATCTTGACCTCGTGATGCAACAGACTAATGGCCCATAGTAGAGGAAGGTGGATTCCACAGAAACAAGTAAAAAGAAATGCCATCTACAACTTCCCCAGTTGCTGGTGCAGAGGTGTGGGGGGAAAAAAACCCGAAAGAAATAGAAGGGAAAAAAAAAAGGAGGTTGCAGACCAAAGATGAGAGTACTTCTTCCCACAAAGACCTAATCCCTTTTCTCAGCTTAACCAAGACCCTGAGATCAACACACTGAGCTCCACCACAAGTTCGCCAGGCTCAACAATTCAGCTTTATCCTCTGCATCTTTGCTTCCCCCACACCCTAAGGAAAAAGAAAAAAAAAATAATAATCCTAAACAAAGGCATGTTGGGCCAGACCAAAAATAGTTTTGGAGAAGCAGGCTGAAAAACACTCAGGTAGCAGGAGATAACATCTGCCTGAAACAAGAGCCATCTGGCACCAAGGAAAAAGCCACATGGAAGTTTATCCGCAACTAGTCGGCTACCCAGAGAAGGAAAAACCCCTCCCCTTTCCAGTTATCAGCACAGCCAAACCAGAAACAAACCGACAGAAGAAACAGAAAATGCTTCACGCCAGCACACTACGGGAGCCCGACTCCTTCAGCGTCGGTGTGAAAAGCCCAGGATGATACTGGAGTCATCCTGTCCACACAGGAGGAAAACCAGCGGCTCTGGGAGATGAACCCAGGAAGCCCCAGGAATTCTGCCTTTAACTAAGCTTTCCAGTTTTCTTCTGCCATTTAGAGAAAACCAAAGGCTGCAGAAACTCTAGTACCTTACAAGTTCTGGCAAAATACATATTAAACTGACTACCTTCAACTGGTTCCATTTTTTAAGACTTACTTTCTTTACACATGATCCTTTCCACTGACTTTTAATTAAAAGCATCTGCACATTTCATTTATCAAAAACTCTTTCTTGGATAGATGAAGTAGTTGGAAGTAGAACACTTCAGCTATGGAAGAAGCAATGACATATCTCTTTATTGAGAAAGGAAAACCTACACTGATAAAACAAGTCATTCCTAAGCCAAGAAAGAAATTCTGTCTTCACAGTTTCAGCCATCTCTGCTGCCAGTTGTGCCTCCATTGATCTATACAGCACCTAAACAACCTCCCTCTGTGCTTTCCTGCGAGGTGGGACCCCAGGGGAGCAGTGAGCCTGCCCCCCCTGCATCGCTTTCCCCAGAGCAGAGCCGGCAGCAGCTCAGCCACGGCACAGGAGAGCTGAAACACTCCAAGCTGGTGACAGGGAGATGGCAGGGGACAGCACGATCCTGTTTACAGGATTGAGAGAGCGAGAAACAGGAGACTCGGTTTAACTCTGAGGTCCACGACTTTTCATCTTTTGTGATCATAGAGTATATTTAGCTTTGGTATGTAGCTTGCTCCCATCTGTGGGGAACAAGCTCTTCATATAAGTCATATTTAGAAGTGACCCGGTGTCCTTGCTACCAAATTATCAGCACAACAACTGTCTCGTTCCCTCACTGGTGTCCTCAGCCCGGAGGCAGGCCGACCAGAGCTGCATTTATCATTCGAATCACTGGGCATGTGTTTAACACCACCGAGTTAGGGACCAGTATGCCAACAGCTGTGCAAAGGAAAGACGAGATCAAGAACACGCCGGGCTGCTCTGAAAATCCCAGTGTGTGCACGAACCCACCGCACTGGGACCACGCAGCACCAGCCAGAACAGAACAGGAGAACTCTGCATCTGCTGCTCCCCAGCTCCCGCACCGAGGGAGACGCACCGGGGTCTCAGCTGCTCTCCCGGTGGCAGGGATGAGGAGCAAACCCACCCAAGGCAATGGAATCACGCAGAAAAGACGGCAGAACTCAAGAGGTGTGCTTTAAAAACAAAGCTGGAGCCAGCTCAGCCTGGCTCTCATCACACACGGGTCCTGCACTGGAATGGCACATGGAATCCCTCACCCACACTCTGTCCCCTGCAAAAGGTCTACCACTGCCTTGAGCTTGGCACGATGACGACGTAGCCAAGGGTAAGGTCAGCACGGCAGACCGTGCTCTCCTTTTGTATCGTTCTGCAGGCCTACACTAGATGCAGGATATGAGCACATCGTGCCCGAAAGCAAAATGAATCACATACCAAACCCTGACACCAGCATTGGCCACCTTGAAGTAGATGCTTGGGAAAATTTGCAAAGCCATCCAATCTTATGAATACATGCCTACACTTAAAAAAAAAAAAAAAAATTAAAAGGAGCTCCTTCTGACTGGCAAACATTTGGTCTCAGTAGCAGTAACCGTGCCCGAGAACTAGCAGCTGAAGCTGTTTGGAAAATGGATTTGAATGTTTCTTAGGAAATCCCCCCCAAAAGCTCTCATGTTGTTGGCACAGGATAACCAACAGGTGCCAGGAGCCCCGTCCCCACAGGAGCTGCCTGTGCACGGCCGAGCGGGCTGGGGTCCGGCAGCTTTGGGTAAGTGATGCCACAGGGAGACAGGCACGGGGGATGCCGGCACGGGGGATGCCGGCTGACGGAGGCTGAGGAGCAGGGCAAGGCCAGCACACGCCGCTTTATAAGCATAACCACAGAAACAACGAAAGTGTGTTTCCTTTTCTTTTTAACCCAATAGAGAAGTTTTAAGGATAAACAGCTGCGAGAGAGGGTGGGCTGACACAAAGAGGGACTTTCTTCACTTCCTAACTGCAGCAGCAGCATCAATGCGTGAAATTTCAAATTCAAAGAGATTTAACTCTTTCCAATGCTGCCCGAGACCGAGCTTGGGCCAGAGTCAGGGGGCCACCAAACCAAGCAACTACCAATGGATGGCCAGCGGGGTCTCTGGAGCAGCAACATCCCACGTGCAGATATGGAAAGAGCTGGATCCTGCTGCAAGAGACAGCGAGATGTTTCCAACAGCTCAGTCGCTGGTAGATGTCCCACACAGATAGCTCCTTCGCTGAGGCACCGCCACAGGAATGCATCTGCCATACACTGCTCCGTCCAGAGCAGCAAGCAAGGCTGGGAAGAGGAGAACCAGGGAATCCCCGTTCCCTGCACAGCCTCAAGCCTGTCTCGAGCACTGGCATCCCAGAGGAGAGGGGGGGAGCCAAGATGGGGGCACCAAGCGGCTCTGCCCCATTGTCATGTACTCCTGGTCAACTGGTCTACACAGTTGCACCTAGCAGCTTCCAAGAAGCCTCATGTGTTTGTCAAAATTCCTTAAACAGGGACAGTGCTGCAGTCAGAGAGAGCTCCACTGGGGGAGAAAGGGTCTCCTCACTCTCTGCTGGCATACATGCAGCTCGGTGCTGGCCGGTAGCTGCGGGGACAGGCTGTGGCATTGCCAAATTCCTCCAAGCAAAGCATCTGTAGGCTCCAGGGCTGAGCCCCCAGGCCTAACGCTGCTTCCCCAAACTCGGGAACCAGGTCTCTGAGTGGTCCTGACACGGCACATCCTTTGGCCTCGCATCACTGTGAAGATCATCTCCGCTTACGAAAAATCTAGAGACTGCTCTTCAAAACAAGATTTACTACCGACTCCGCGGTGTCTGCCCGGCGAGCGCCTGCCCTGCCAGGACAGCAGGAGGAAGGACAGAGGGACAAAGTCAAGATTATACATATCAGAAGTATTATGGCTATCTTAATTAGGCAATATTCATACCTGCCTGAAAATTC
>JAOQGH010000005.1:6091840-6231431 GCA_025769975.1 Gallinago jamesoni
CCCCCCCCCCAACCCTCCAGTTTATAAATAATCCTCGCTGATGTTTGGGTAATTTTCATAGTTTCCATTCAATTCAGGTTTCACCAAAACCTGCGTTTTGTGGCTTGATAGCTGGAACACGACTGACTGGCTTGCTCTTATTTCACTGCCTAGCAGCTAACGGGCTCTTCATTCATTTCTTCCTTGACGAGTCCAGCTCACGCACCGCGTACCCCGCATCCCGTGACAATCACCCTTCAGAAAGCGCAGGCCAGCCCCTGGGCACAAACACTTGGCAGGGGCAGGAACTGCAGGAGGGACAACCTGCGACGTCCTGCTCCACCAGCAAGGCAGGAGAGCCACCGAGCTCCACTCGGGGCAGGGCAGGATCCGCTCCACACCATGTAGAGCAAACGGACTAACAGCAACTCCATGAAGCTTCCAGAGACAGAGAGACCTCAAAAAACTCCTCATCTATCCTCAAATCCCATAGAAGGCCAATGAAATCGTGGGTTCTAGGGAACGAAAGAGTGGAGCCTGGCAGGCTCTTAATTTTGTTGGTCTAGTGACGAGACAAAGAGGGAGCTGGCAGCCAAGCCCGGTCGCTTGACTGAGCACCTGATGCTCTGCTCCGAAGCCACAGAGCAGCTCCAGTCGTGGTGCTCAGGTAAAGGGCTCCACATTTTGCCAGACTCCCATTTTCAGTGATTCTGCTCCAGCAATGACTGAACGCAATGAAATTCTTGTTTACTGATGCTTGCAAATCATGACATATAATCCCCTTCCTCCGACCCTCCAGTCTCCTGGTTCTTGTCTCTTGGCAAGTGATAAATAATTTATGGTGCTCTCTGTATGTGCTAACTGCAGCTCTGCTGGTTTAATGATGAAACCAATGCTTAAGAACTGGAACAGTAACTGTCCAGATCACAAGGAACATGTAGTCAGTCAATCCCACACTCCTCTCTATGCAAAACTAAAAGCAAACTGTTCAAAAATTTAAATAAAAAAAAAACAAACAACAAAAACAACAAACACCCTACATTTTCCAGAGCTGCAGGGCTGCGGCTGCTGGGTAGGAACGGCACCCACAGGAACAGCAGATTATCTGCAGGAGGAGCGGGCGTGCGCCGGCAACTCCTGCCAACACGAGGAGTTTAACGTGCTTCACCCTTTTGTTCTTCTCTGTTAGCGTGCGTGGAAAAAAACTCCTCACACGGGCTGGCTTTATCGTCAACTTCTCCTGTGCCCTCCCCTGCAAACTGGAAAGCCTCTGGCGTTCACGTCTCGAATGCACGGCTGCTCTGGGGGCTAAGAAAGCTATTGTAGCTCCCGTGCAAGGAGAGCTGTTAAAAAGCAGCTCTTGTCTACGTAGACGATGGCAGCTCTTGCACCAAAAAAAACAAAAAAAGAAAAAAAAAAAAGGGACACTCTTCATCTCATGACAGATGTTCTTCTAGTCTTTCCAACAGAGCCGTAACCGCTTATGAGAAAACCGGCGTGTTTGAACCGTACACAACACACGTACACTGGGCGTGCACTATTGTGGCAACACAGTCTCCTGCATCCATAAACTCACTGGAATGAGATTACCCAGGCTGTTGGCAACTGCATCCATGAGGGCAGAGGAGTGAAAGTTTCTGTTTTGTTGTTAGGAGATTATTTAAAAAAAAACAAACAAAAAAAACCCACCCCAAAAAAACCATGAGCAGAGAGTAGGAAAAGGGTGAAGTATTTCTGTTGACAAAGGCCAAAATCCCATCTATTTATATTAGAGTCACACAAAAACCACAACAGAGCAGTGCTCAAAAGCTTTAAAAAAAATCCACCTACTTTCTTAATGCTCTTAGAAAATAATAATAAAAAACCCTATCAATATTCACTTTCTGAAATGGCGTAAAAAAAAGAGCTGCATCAATCATTAAACAGTTAAATGAAGGCAGTATGACAGTCACTATTGTTCTCATGAAGCACACTTGTCTTTTGCCGAGCAGCTGCCAGATCCTATTAGATGTATAAAAAGAGGACTTTTCTAACCGAGCAGGGATGGTATAAGCTATTGAAAACAGCAGACAAAAGCCCACTTTTGCAGACTATTCAAGCCTTGTATAACATCTGTCCAAAATCAATTTTTGACCTAATGTTACTTTCATTAAGTAACAGACTTTGTTTCCAATGCAATTTGTTTTCTAGAATAAAACTGTATCCTGCGCATGATTATGTGGGAAACGGCACAGAGGAAGCAGAAGATCTTATTTGAGAAACATGAGAACGGAATTTGCTTAATTGTTTTGACACCTTAAGTACTATAATAGAGAAACTATTTTCCAGTTATTTGAATTCTTGTGAATTCTTGAAGTTGGCAAAGCAGCAAGCAATGCACTGGGTTTATTATGACTAAGATTTACTGAGGATAAAGGAGGATCTTTGGGAATTACATTAAAGCTGACAAATGCACAAAACTTCTGAAATCTTCACCAGAAATAAAGTATTCTAAACACTAACAACAGCTGTTGTAACTGACCACTCTTGACTGCTGAGGCTTTTTTCATGCATTTTAAATAGTGAGGAAGATGATACATGAATTTGATTTCAAAGAGACTCTTAAGAAACATTTCCACTCACCCAAAGGGTCTCTGAATGAAGGCTGGATGTAGCTGCTGCACACCTATGGTAAAACCTAAAAAGGCGGTCAGAAAAAAAGAAATATTAATGGATGTCAGCCATTGTAATATTCATCTTGTAATAAACATGGCTAATTACACCTCAGGCCACACATACATGCATTTCATCTGCTACGCACGTGAGCAAATTCAGAGCCTCATTTAGAAGCAAGTTAATTTTAATATGTATATGTGATATGCACGAGGAACAGATGGGAATTCAGATAAAAGAACAGTGTGAAAGTGCTGTTATTGAACAGGCAACGGGCTACGATGCCTGATTTTACACACTGGGCACTGTGGTCATTAAACCACGGGGCAGAATGATGAAATGGGCATCACTGTTAACACCCACGTAACAAAAAGTGTAACAGGAAGAAAGATTAACCACGGAAGAAAATGGCTTTAATGGAAGTTATACAAACTTAAGCGTGTATGGTGGTGTAACAGGTAGGAGTGAGAAGGTTGGGAAGAGAGGTAACTGGGCAACTGCGTCCTCAGCCAACAATGAGCACTATGAGGGATAAGCACACATCATCAGATCAGGTGAATCCTGCCCGAGGACCTCACTTCCTCGTCTTACAAGTTATTCTAATAGAGAGAGAGAGAGAGACGGGATCTCTGGGATGCCTCACCAGTTTGAATACTCCTTGGTTTTGCTCCCAAATACGCCAGGTTCACATTAGCTTTCCTGCCATCAATGATGGGGTTCGGGTCTTTGCACGCCCTCTCAGCCGCAGCTCTGTCTGCCATGGTCACCTGGAACCGAGCACAGCCCTGTTTGTGGCAGCGGCCCCTGGCAAACGCTCCAGCCGCGGGCACTACAGCGCAGTTTATTTATCCTTCTAGTTCGAATCCGGAGCTCAACTCCGCTTCGTGCCCAGCGAGACGGGAAGGAACGGTGGGAGAGAGAGAGAGCTCCCCCCTCGCCCAGGGACTCCGCTGGGCTAACGCCAGCCGTTCTCCCCCGCCTTCCCACCTCCTCCTCCTCCTCCCCAGGGGCTTTTTTAAGGGGTCGGCGGAGCTGGTCCCCAAACTCCCCGCAGCAGCGGCGGCGGCTCAAGGGGATGCGGAGCCCCAGGGCATCGCGGAAACCCGCAAACAAACCCCGGCGGCGACGGGACCGGGGGAAAGAGATGCTTGAAACGCAGGGCACGACCTCGGCCGGCACCGGGGGAGGGAGGGGTCTTTCCTGCCGGGACCCCCGCCGCCAGCCCCCTTCCCCGGGGCGGGTCGGGGGAACGGGGAAGGGGGGGAAGCCCCACCGCCAAACACCGCGTCGGCGGGGAAGCGGGGCCGGGGGGCCACAGACACACACACAGAGCGGCACTTACAAAGCCGTATCCCCGGGATTTGCCCGTCTGCCGGTCGGTGATCACCACCGCCTCCTCGATGTCCCCGAAGACCTCGAAGTACTTCCTGAGGGAGGAGTCGGTGGTGTGGTAGGGCAGCCCCCCGACGAAGATCTTGGTGAAGGTGGTGTCCTTCTGCACGGTGTGCATGGTGCCGGGAGCGGCCGGACCCCGCCGGCATCCACCCCGCGAACGACAAGAAACACCCCCCCGGACACCCCCCGGCTCCGAGCCCCGGCCGAAGGGAGCGGAGCAGGCGGCTGAGCTCCCGGGGCGGGGGGGGGCGGCCTACAGCCGGCTCATGGCCGCGCTTTGTGCCGGGAGCGCGGGCGGCGCCGCGCCCTGCCGCCGGTGCCCGGTGAGTAGCGGCCGCCCGCCGCCGCCGCCGCCTTTGTAGGGCCGCGCCCGCCCCGCCCCGCCCCGCCCCGCCCCGCCGCCGCGCAGGGGCCACCGGGGCGCGTAGTCCGGCACCGCGCCCGTCCGCCCACCCGGCCCTGGGGGGAGGTACGGCGCGGGGAATCGGTCGGTCCCCGGTCCTGCCTCGGACCGCGGCCGCCTTATCCCTGCGGGCATCGTGCCACCCCCCCCTCCCCGGGGATCCCCTCGGCCAGCCCCCCCCTCCACCCCCAAGTCCCCGGGAGCACGGGAGGAAGGGGACGGTGCCTGCAGGAGCCCGCCAAAGAAAACCGCCTCAAAAGAGGGGTTTTTTACCCCCCCTCCCTTTCCCCCCTTTTCAGTTGCACAATAATCTCAACTGCAAGTGTTTAATCGCCGGCAGGTTCGGACACAGGGACAAAGCCACCAAGCAGTTTGCCAGCCTTTTGTGGCACGCCGGGTGGCAACGGTGCCTTCGGCAGGCGAGGCAGGAGGAAGGGATGGTCTCCAACCAGGGAGCAAGAAAAGCCAGGGGTTTAAACACCAAAAGCGTCTTTCTTAAGCAGGTTCCTAAGCTTCCTGCTTCGCCAGAGGACACATGGACGTCATCCTCTGGGACAGGACAGGGATGCATCATTCCCATTTCCACCGGTGGGCGGCAACGGGGTTCCTCTCCGCTGTCCCCCCCTTTTTGCAATTTTTCCCCTTTCAGGAAGGGCAGCTCATACAAGGAGGCTGTGAAACGCCACTACTTTTGACCTGAGCTGGGAAAGCTGGGATTTAAAGTTAAATCTATAAATGAACTATATATTTAGTTACTGTAGTTCTATAGTTACTGTAGTGCAGCCCCATATTCAACTCGCGTAACTGCAGGAAAAACAAAGCTGAAAAGCTAAATGGTGCCCCAAAATCCACCCTTGGAGAACACTCCAGTGAGGGAGGGCTTGCACTGCTCTTATTCCTCCCCCCTAGCAGGGTTTAAATCCTGACGTGTGGGAGGGGGCCCTAGAAAACATCTTTCATTTACAGTTCCTGTCGCCCAGAAATTCACCCAGAACCTCCAGAACTGCCCCTGTGCCTTAGATTTATCTTCCTTCTACGGGGTTATCATTTGGCAGGGAGAGATTTTTTGCCACATGATAAATGCAGAGCTAACATTTTAGCAAAAAAAAAAAAAAAAAGCCAGTGAAGTTCTAAATCACCATCTACTTTGGCTTCTATACAGCAGGTTCAGACTCTGCAGACATTTTTCTTTTACAGAGCCCACAGAGAAAAGCCAGTTATTTCAAGAGAAAGGAATGCATTAATGTCTGCGCTCCGTAGTTATTCATTAATATTTTTCTTGCACTGCTTCCATAGGTCTAAACACCCTATGCTTCATAAAAGAAAGAAGAAGAAAAAAAAAATATATATATACACCAAGGAAAGCCATTAAGCTTTTCATTCCTAAAGCACCAGACTTCCAAGACTAGGACAGGATCCCATTGATTGCTGTGGAAGAAAGATGGAGCTGGGCCAGCAGCACCCAACATCACAGCAATGCTACCAGCCTCCTGCAAAAAGGGCCGGTCACGTGGGGAGCCTTTGTGTTCTACGCAGTGATGTGTGTTTGTGCAGCCACGAGCTGTCCCTGCCCCAGCCCGACAGCAAGCCCAAAGAATACACCTTTGGGGTGGGAACAGAGCCAGGGGCCGGGGACTCTCCACCACTGAGTCATGCCCCCTCTGTCTGCATGACTGCCACAGCAAACTGCGCATCAGCTGCTTCCCGGGCCGCCCGAGCTAATGACAACCCAGTTGGCATTCAGTCGCCGTCCTTTTACAGAGCTCCATTCTGCTCCGAATGATGGCAAAGATTCAAACCATCCAAACAGGCTCCGGCTCCTCCGCATGGAAGGCGAGGCTCAGAGTTCTCGAAAGCTACCAGAAGTATCCCAGTTCTCCATGCTTACGCTGGGCAGGGGGAGAAAATCATCACGTACTTTTTTTTCCTCTTAGAACACAAGCCCCACATCTCTTGACAGGAGGAATCCCAGGTTCTCTGCTTTCCTAGAGGCAGGAAGAGAAGTTCTCTCACAGGCAGAACAGAACAAGAAAGAAATGAGGGCTGAACCCGTCCTCAGTGATCGCTGCAAAGCCCACGCACTGCTGGTGGGGCCGGGGGAGCCTGCACTTGTTTTGCCATGCCCTGGAAAGCAGGATGGGAAATGAAGCCTCCTGTCTCACGGCACAGCTATTATAAGCACAGGGTCTAATGAGCTGTTACCACAAACACAGCAGGAAAGAGAAGAGAAAGCGCGTAAGGGTAACTTTATGTGACTTAATTATAATATTCTTATCCTTTTTTTATTTTTTTTTTTCATTTTTTCCTCTCATTCTTGCAATAAGCAGCCATCCACCCCAAAACACCCACAGATTACATCCAGCCGTCAGATGAAAACTGCAGGAGCTTGGCAGAGCTAGTTTGCTGACGCCTTCCTGTGGTTTTACTACAACGATAAGAGTACCCGAGAAGAGTACGTGTCACGTTTCTCCGGTCAAAGAAAAGCTCCCGCAGAGAGAGGAGTATCGCAAAGTACGAAGCTGCCTTGGGGAACACTGGACACTGCTCAGCACAAAGCCAAGAGCAGACTGCAAGCAAAAAGGGGAACACAGACCTGATACGTGCTACTGTAAGGCTGTACTTAGTTCTTTGTACTTATTAAGGAATAAAACTACACTAGTCAATCAATGAGGAGGCTTGGAGAAAAGCCAGCTTCAGCAGCAGTGTACAACCGTCCACGTTCTTAATGCATAGGATTTGTATTGCAAATCCAGAGCATCCTATTCTTATACTGATTGGGAAAATTAATTTTATGGTAATTCAACATAGTTAAGAGAACTCACTGGCTTTTTACTTGCATGTTAATATATTCCTTCAGGCTTATGCAAAACTGATACACAAAGGCTCCTTCAGGTGGACTTTAGCAGCATTATCCAAGATGTGAAATGGAGCAGCTGCAGATCACCAAACCAAGCGCCCTGGATTCCACTGAAAGCCTTGGAGAAGGTGGCACTGCAAGACGAGCCAGGTACAGGACCAGGGAGAAATGGTCCCTGCCTAAAGGAAGAAAAAAAAACTATGGCAGAGGGAGTTGTACCTCTGGGAGCAGAAGAACAGAGAGATAAGGAAAGAGTAGCAAATTCATTGCAGGGAAAAGCTAGCCCTGTTCCTTGCCCTCTGCAAAGTCTCTTATGTTGTCCCTCCCTTGGCAGGGAGGGCTGGAATGAGTGTCAGTGAAGCTCTGTGGTGCTGTCCTTGTACACTCGACTGAGCATTTCCCTTTCTTACTCTGGTGTCTTTGGGAGAATTGTGCTGAGACATCACAGGTCTGATCTGAAAGCCATGGAAGAACCTCCCTCACATCTTACGAAACGGATGGAGCTTTATTTTTAAAATGGAGCCGGGCTACTGTGGAGCTCTGACCTTTTTCAGTTGCTGTTGCTGCTGCTTAGCCAAGACTTCAGTGCCGTAGGGCAGTGCCCTTGGGTTTTGTCATGGATACCCGTGTACTGGTTATTGCAACAACAGCAGATGAAACATCCCTCTTAGAAGGGATGTTTCAATAAGTTCAATAAGTTAGCTGGGGAGCAAGGGCCTTACTGTGGGAACTGCTTGGTTTGTTAGTTTTACTAATGCTCAGCCTGGATGCTGGCCACCAGCTGGGCTGCGCACAGTAGCGTAGCTGGGAGATCTTGAGGGAAGCTGCATGCAGTGGCATTTGGTTTAGGTTATAGCAGGAAATTCTGCATCTGGGCCCTTTGTCTCAGATTTTCTGCTTTGATGCCCCCAACACACCATGACCATTGCTTAACTCAGAGCTGCTGCTGCAACAATTAAAAAAAAAATAAAATTTCTCTTCCATGATCTACCGTGTGATGCTTGTCACAGGTCGCCTTCCTGGGAGCTGCGTGTGTAAACGTCCCCACCAACCAGACTATGCCCAGTCTTGGCGGAGCGTGCTGGGGTGACAATGCACCGAGGGTGCAGCAGAGATGGTTGCCAACCGGGGATTGTCACAGTCTGACAGCAGGGAGCTGGGCTGGCTCTCCGCGCGATGAAAATACTGCCCTTGATGAGGAGATGAGGATGGTGACTTGTTTTCTGGCATTGTTGGCATCTATACCAAATAGTTTTGTCATCGTCAGAATCGTAATGTCTTGGCCTGGAGCAATGGTAACCCTTGCCATTCCTGTGACCTTGGGGATGATTGCTCTTTGGCCTACTAGTGAATAAACTAATAAGTGCTGTCATTTTCATATTGCAACTAAATTACGCAACAAACCCGTGAAATCCTTCACTAGCTGATTCAGTTTTCTCTCTTTGTAGGAGAAGACAGAAAAGGGATGATAAAGGTTAGAAACAAAAAGCAAAGAACTTATGTCTGCTTCTGGACCAGAAGCTTCTATCCAGGTTTTCTACCACAACTCCTCCATCAACAGTAAGTAATGGTGAAAAGAAACTGTAAGAGAGAGGTTTGTTTTCCTGCTATTGACAGCATTAGGTGATGTCAAAAGAACATTAAATATTTAGGCCAAAATACTGCCCGTTTCCTCAAGTCTACCTTTGGTGATGCCATGGAGGAAGACTCTTTTCAGGAACAGGCTCAGGTATCCCCAAATCTGAAGGGCAGGGCAGGGCGTGGGGAGAAGGGAGAGAAAGATAAAGAGAAAAAAACGACTAGTCATCATCTGCTAAACACAACCTCCAATAAAGATATTGGTCTTTTCCTGAATTTCTGCATGGAAATTATGGCTCTTTTTAATGGAAATATCGTTCCAGCTCTCTCAGGCTGGGATTTAATTATTGAACAAAAGGGGTTTCCTCCCTGAAAAAGTTTTTCAGAAAAAACATTCCATTTGAGTCAAACTGCAAAGCTGACATCTCAAAATAGTTCAGGAAATGTTTTCACTGTTTCAATCTCATGTGTTGTACTTTGGGAAAATACTAATTCCAACTTTATACTTTTGTTAGCATTTTGAAAACCATAAACTACATTTTAAGATGAGCAAGAAATAATTTCATGTTCTTTAAAGGAACAAAGCAGAAAATTTCAGGCATTTTGAAACAACATTAATAATAGTATTTTTTTCCAAATTTTTGTTGAGTTGTTATGTTAAAACTAAGTCATATTTTCTGATTTAAAAAAAAGAAAGAAAAGAAAATGCCACAGGGTTCTAACAATCTCTGCTTGAGCTGCCAGGGCCACATCCCATGACCTTTTCATGGGATTGTATGTGACACCAATAGCACAAACTGAGCAGGCACCATCCACCTGCTCCAGCAAGGTAATGGTCAGGACACAGAAGGACATTAAACAAGATGGCTTCGCTCTGGGACATACAACATAGTTGTACGGGCAAAAGAGACATTCTTAGCAGTTCAGGAAAAGTGAATTCAATAGCACTGGGTCAGACCTCAGGTGGGCCCTTCCTATCCAGCTTCCCACAGGTGAGCGTACCCAGGTCTCACCCATCTGGATCACCCCCTTAAATCTGGTGGTGCCTTCTGTGGGCTGCTGTATCTTAGACCTTATTAATACAGGCTCTTCTGTCTTGACACATCCAATGTTATGATCCACCTAGTCTGGTATCACCCTTCCAATTTCTGATACTTTTAGAATGTACTTAATGCCCGCAATGAACCTGGCCAAGTGTGGAATACCATGCAACACCAAAAAAAAAGATGATCAACATGGTGTGTAATTAACCTTCTCTAAAGGTTTAGTTAGAAACTCTCAGAGCCTTCAAGTTACCACGTCTACTCTATTCAAACACAAGGCAGCAAAGATTCACCGCGGTGGCTCTGAGCAGGGTATGAACACAGATGAACAATCAAGACAGGAAACCAACTTAACAGCACTGGATACAAAAGTTATATCCACAGAGCCCAGACAGGTATTTAAAAAAAAAAAAATTACACAGTTACCTGGACTGAAATCTAGGCAGAATGATTCCAGCTTCTACATGATCTCAAAAGGCTTAAAATGTGCCTTTTACAAAACACTCAGTAACCACATTGCCACCGAAGGGCAGCCCAGTCACAGACTGCAAGGGCCAAAGCTCACTCAGGTGACACCATCCAGTTCCTCGCAGTACAAGACCCACACCCCATGGGCTGGAACACCGCAGCCGTTGCAGATGAGGAAAAGCCTTCAGTAGCTCAACAGGTGATTGCCAGCAACATGATGTCCCCAGCACTGCAGCAGGACAATGACATCAGCTGGACATGACAGTTGAAACAAAGGCAGGCCATTTCCTGCTCAGTCACACGGACCAGTTACGACATCATGTTCATCATGCTTTCGGTTAGTGGATAAGCACATAGAAGAGCATAAGGCAATAAAAAGGGAATGTATCATGTGCTTTCTCAGAAAAACAGAAAAAAGGTTGACAGGTCAGTTTTCTGCATTTTTGAAGTAAAATTAAGCTTGTGAATGAAGCTTATGGATTGGCACTAAATCAGGAAATCCGTTCTGATTCTTGAAGCATTATTTTCCTTTTGCCAGGCTGGGGGTGCCAAGGCCAGTCCTTCTTAAAAGGACATTTTCATCAGCCTACAGGAAGGAAAAAAACAACTCTTTTGTTTCCTAACCAGAAGGACAGCTTTGACAGCACTGTCCATGAAGATAAGGAGGCTTAGCAAGAGCATGACAGTAGCAAGTAAGTTCTCAGATGACTCTGTGATAGAAAAACTACTATTGGGGAACTTTTCGCTGGGCCAAGACATGTTCAGAATAGTCATCTTCTTCAGTCATCTTCTATTTCCTCACTGCTGCTGGCAGGACCACGAAAGAAAGGTGCTCAGATGATGAACTGGATGACCTAAGCCGTTGTGAACGACACAGGTCAGCATTACAGACTGAGCCGAACCGCATCACGCAGCCCGTGGTTGAACAAAAGCTCAACAGGAGCAGGGTTCAATGGAAAAGGTTTTGCTAAGCTGTTCTCTTTTCATAGACGCTTCCCATCTTTCTGTGGTTTTGTGAAAAGCCATTTCAGTCCAGTGAACGTGTTTCTAAAATACTACAGAACCAGTGTTTGAAGACTGGTTCTTCAATCGCTCAACAGATGTAAAGTTGTTCTTTACAAATATATAGGTTCTGTTCCATAAATTAAAGATTAATGCATAAACAAGCAATTAGCCTGCAACCCTGCTGCTTTAGACCACGAATGAATATTATGTAGAAAAAGGAGACCTCCAAGGAAAAGAGTCAGATGTCTGCAAAAAGCAATTACCTGTCAGTAAGTGATATCTGTCCTTTTGAGTCCATATAAATCCCACTCCGTGTTACAGCAGGAGCATGGCAGACAGCTGTCCTTCCAAAGGGAGAAAAAAAAAAATTGTATTTTAACTCTGTTTTTAGTCATTTGAGACTAGTTTGAGCTGCTGCATTATTTCTGCACTTTACCAAGTACAATAATCGTGGTCGACACAAAACCTATCTCCCTTTGCTATACATTAGCTGTCCCACAGGGTAGCAGAGGAGGGTGAGTGAACCAGATGACAGCGGCTCAGAAAAGGACATTTGAACTCACTTCTTTCTGGGGGATGGCACAACTGTGGCTAAGTACCTTGGGAGGGTTTGAAGAAAATCTGTTGCTTGAGTTTTGCTTCACAGTATTTGCCAGGAAGTGAACATTATAATTCTCCTTATCTGGTAGAGCAAACCAGAGAATGCAGAACTGCTCATGATTGGCATTTAAGAAACACTCCTGACAGAAAGTGTTCGCTATCAAACTACAAAGGATTTGTTAATAAACCATGAAGTAAAAGGAGGAGAGACTTAACTGACTGGGTATTTAACAGGCAAGTCTCCAGCATTTTTCTGTTACTACAACAAACTCAGTTTTGGCTCTCCGTATCTGCAGGCTTCACATGTATAAAGCAGTTATTTCCTGCAGAAGACATACTGGGCAGTAAAGGGTAAACTTTCCCTATTCACAGTTAAGAGCATTACCTTAATCTTTTATCTAGGCCTGCTTTTCAGTGGCACTTGATACAGGAGCTATACGAAACACTTCCTTGAATACATAAAGCCAAGGATTGAGTTACACATGACTGAAGATCTGTGCCGCTAGTAAGACAAAAGCTCCTATATTACCTGGCACATGCCTGCTAAATTATTGAAGTGTCTCTTCAAACTGAATATATTCACTGGATAATTAGTCAACAGAAGAAAACGGTCTCTCTTTACAAAGCTAATGTTGACAGGTATTGTATCTTTTATGCCCCGTAACAAAAAGTATTTGCAGAATCGATGCAACACAAACATTTGGGATGGCTGTGTCCATGCGAGAGCGCTCCTCTGCCATCCCACCTCCCTCTCCTGTTACCCTGCCAACAGCCCGAATCCCTTTTACCCAACGGACCGCTATCCCCACCTCAGAAACAGGTAAATGGTACAAATAAACACAGGTTTGCTTTGAATTTGAGGAACTGAAATAACCATCAGCCCGACTCCTGCCCTGTGCCGTGTCCGGCGGGATGCCCGGGGCAGATCGCTGCCACTTCCAATTCATAGCGCCTGTCACCGCGGTGTCCCAGCCCACCACTCCAGCAGCCACATTCCCACGAGCTTCTTTCCCACTGCAGGTTCTTGGGAACACAGGCTGCTCCGTGTGTACACAGAACATACCGCGCCACGAGAAACCCTCGCAGCCAGCCAGCTGATGCTGCGCTGTTTATCCCGACCTGGCAAGGGAGGAACAGGAGAGGCTTCCACACTTCAAATGGCCCAGAGCAGCAGGATGGCCCCTGTACACCGGGATATAAACCTAAGCTTACCTGGAAGTAAGAATAGATGTTTGAACAAGAGCTCTAGGATGAAATACACGGTTCTACCAATGCCACCTCGCAGCCAGAGGTGTGCAAAGACAACATTCTGTCAATGCAGACAATACTGGGCTTTTTTTCTTTTAAACTACGCTTGCCACTCAGTACTAAGGGGATAGACAGGCTCTGGCAGAACGACGATGGCACTAAATTGTAGTTACAGTTAAAGCTTTATTTTCTTAACAGGATATTATGATTGATATAGCATAGAATTCCCAGATAAAACGGCACAGGATTTCTACAAGAGATTTCTACAATCTTTAAGTAGCGTAATACAGAATTTATAATAGAACTTAGAATTTCTAATCACCTGGGTGATTAGATCGGGTCAGATCTCAACACAGAGTTTGCTGTATCAACAGACCATCATAACCTATATAATAATCATATAAAAGAACACAAGTCACTCACTCAGTCCTCGGAGGAAGCAGATAAGAAGGCATCCCTGGCCACGGGTCTCACTGTCCAGCAGAAGTTTGGGTCCAAGCTCCCCACTTGTTACTGATTTTATAGCCAGTGCTGTGGGTGCTGTTACACTCCTCATTCTGTGCTGGGGACATCACTGACACCTGGCTGGTGGGTGCCTGGGACCTTCAAGGCCAGCAAGGAATGGAGTAACCGGCCAGGCACCCAGGAATCTTGAGGCCAGCATGGAGGGGAGGAAGAAATCTGTTTGGTTCGTCTACTTGGTTCACAGGACCTTCAGGGCCTGATAAACGAGGGAAAGGGAACAAACACACAAACAAATCTATGAGCTGCTGGGTCTCAGAGAATGGCTGGTTCCCTTATGAGATGACATTAGTCATGCCAACCACATCACCAGGGGTCGGAGCAGGGGCAGGCACTCACATACGCTCCAGGGACCAAATAGCTACATGGGGTAAATAAGCAATTTAAAAACATACTCAAATCTTACAATTCAGGACTATTTCTCCCTTTCATTATCTTGTGCATTTCTGAGCTCTGAAAATGAAAATAGAAAAGATACTGCATTTCAAATATTTGGAAAAATGTGCCCTTGTTTTTAACTAGCTTGCCACTGAGCTTATTTTTCAGTGAAGTATTTTTATTAGCTTTTTTTTTCTTTCTTCCTTCAAGAAATCCAATTTAGAAAAAAAAGTTGCTTACCAGTTTTAAACCTACAGTCTCCTACAACAGCAGTGTGAAAACTAGTTTAAGGTACTGAGATTTATCTTAGAAAGGGAAGTTAATTAGAACACTAGTAGTCAATAGCTCATATGCTATCTCACTCAGCTCCACCCTCACCTAATTCTAGACTCTTGCCTGGTCCCCAAACTGCTACCAACACCTTTAACACCACCTTAGGTCCCCAAGGCTCGGGCAGCCATACGAGAGCATCTCATAATTTGTGCTAAAAAGATCTGGGTTTACATTTATGGATATCACATACACTCTTGTAAAACTGAAATTAAAAAATTATTTCCATCTTGTATGTATCTTCTTCCATTCTCTGCTTATTCTTGATATTAGAAATAACTGTATTTTGTATCACAGCACACGTGCTCTGCCAGCCCCATAGAGAGCTCCACTGGAGCCAAGTGAGCGCTGCTGCAGGGAAAGCTTTCGTTAAGAAGCCATCAATGCTGCCATCTCCCGGCATAGCAGATTTACAGCAACAGCCGAAAATGACACGTTTAGAACCTTTTGTGCACACTGCAATTGCTAGCGTAGAAACTTTTACTAAGGAACTGGTTTTATTTTTAATTTGTTCCATTTTATTTTGTGTGGCAGCACCAGATGATGATTTTCGCCTGGCTGCTGAACAACCCAGGGGAAATACCATACATACAAAATCTCCACCAAAAACTTCGGAAAGAAGGTAACATACTCTTATACCAGACTGGAAATGACACTTAGCTAGAGAACCTGGAGATGTGAAAACCTAACAGCATAAACCTTACCATTTCATTTTGCCGTGGTTCACCTCTACAAACAAACAGCAACAGCAAAAAAAAACCCAAAGAAAGAAGTAACTTCTATCATTTCAAAGGCCAGGTAGCATGAACCTTTTGAGACTGGTTTGACACGATTCCTTATATTGGACAATTGCTCAAACACCTTGTCTGCAAACAGTGCTTAAGCACAATTAAACTGGGCCAAAGCAAGTTTTATTGAAACTTCCCACACAGAACTAACCCCACCTCTATCCCAAATCCATGCTTCTCTAACCCAAACCCATGATAATGACTCCAATTAAGCCATTTTCCTGGCCTGGGAGCTAGGCTGGAGCACTCACCAATTCAGCTATTGCATTTCATCTGACAGATGGCAGATTAAGACACTCTGACCACTCGCCATTGTGCAAACGTGTCTGTATTTCGTTTCTGAAAGGCTTTAGCACAACCTTATTGTCAATTGCTTAGTTTTCCCCAAAAACACTTTAAATACACTTCTGAAATGCACATTTAATCAAAATGCAAGGCCACTGCCATGTGACACTAGCAGGAGGAAGGTTAAGACAGCTTATCTGAAAATGTTTAGAAAATATCCCCATTTGGGGGGACTTAACTGAATTGTGCCTTATGCCAAAGATTATTTTTCTGCAATATAACACAAACATTGACAGCAAACTTTCAATACACTTTCAATAAAGTTCACAAAAATCAGTTATTTTACAAATCTATCTTTCCTGTGGTTAGCTTTGGGTACACACATTAGAATCTCACATTCGACTTTAGTTTTTTGGGGCAGGTAACTGTCATAGAATGGCAAGTTAATACACCTCCAGAACCTGTGCTAACACTTACTAGTGCGTGAATAAGCTCTCGCTACATGTTTGATGCTTGAAGGGAAACAGCTGTGTGTACTTTACAGGAGAACCTCACAGTAATTCCAGGGAGGAGTAAACTGCCACTGCATTCTCTTAACTTGGGTAATGGAAAACAAATCAGTTCAAAGTTTGACTCCATCCTCCCAATTGAATGTATCTAATGTGCATAGCAATGTAATGGAAAATATGCCCTTCTAAAATTAGTCTGAACAATTAATGTGATGACTAAATAATTCTGAAAGCTGACAGATAAAAAGAAATTGATTCCAACAGGAGAGTAAGTACTCAAGATGTTAATACAGAACTGTATCGCCAAACAAGAGAGACTCACCAGCACTGGCTTCATAATGAAAAGATATTTTGGCCAAACTTTGCAGCCACTTAAGTAGGTGCAACTCCAGTGGATCCAATAGCAATGTACCTGCTGAACTATTTTCTCATCATACATTGTTAACTATTTAAACAAAGAAACAGATTTTTTTAAAACAAGAAACAGTTGATACATTCCATTCTTCCCTGTTTACACCAGTGGGAGTTCTGCACACAGGAGATTACAATTTTTATTAATTTTGAGATTTTTTGCCATCAATGACACACTTAACCTTGAGCCTGCAATTGCTTGGTGGCACTCCTTTGACTGGGAAGCCTGGAAAAATGTGTTAACAACCAAAGATTACAGCATTAAAGCCACAACCTTAAAAAAAAAAAATCAACAAAAACAAACAAAATGTTTGAGCAAATGACTGGCTACTGATGTAATTGCTGGGAATTCCTTTCTATCTTAAGGAAAACAAAGAGTCCATGAATGTGAAATCTGAAACCCTGTAAAATATACGGTTCTTTTCCTTGGTACTTTTATCTTGAGAAATAAAACCCAGAATAGAGCATCTCTAAACAACAGCAGAATATATTTCATGGACTTTCCTCAACTACATGACTGTACCAAACAAGAAATACATACCCAAGAAAACCTAATGACCACCATGAAGAGAAGAGTCAGAAGTTAAAGGAGCAGGAGGCTATAGAGAATCTGAAGATAGTACGATTCATTTGTACTAAAGAAAATTTGTCAGGTGTTTAGCTGTTGAGATAGCAAGGAACTTGATTCATTCTTATAAAACAAAAGGCCTTCCATACTAGTTCCCTTAATTCTTTGATGGGAAACCACAGGAATTATTCATACAGAAACAGCAACTGGAGAATGCATTACACTTCCAGCTCAAGCAGCTGGAGTAAAAGTACTTTACTTTCAGAAAATGTATCTGAATTACAGTGAAGGACAAGAAGCTGCCTATGGTATTATAACAGAACTTTTGAATATAAAAAAGCATTTATTAAAAATTTTATTTGAAATGTAGCATGAATCCATAACCATAAGTGTTACAACATACAGTTTTACAGAGAATTTGTACAATAGGACAGGTATGTCTATACATGCACCCCCTCACTTTATCAAACAACAGTTAAACAGGAATAATAAGCATTCATTTCTAAAAAGAAAACTTTGGCATGTATACAACAGGCTAGTTAAGAGTAAACAGTGGTAGATTCAAGTCGGAAAGAGACCCACTTGTTTTGTTTCACAGCATTTTTGATCAGGATGAAACTCACCAGCACTACTTTCTAGTTATTACAAAAATGAGTAATTTTTCTTTCAGTCCAGAATCCCCTGTTAAGGGACAAAAACCATGTTAAGAGAGATGTAAACGAACCAACTTTTAACTCTAAAAGGTGTCAGTTTTATAGCAGTTTAGGCCACACGAGTATTTTGCACACACTGGTTTGGTCATGAACAAAACAAAACCGTTACTGGTTTGCTCGTTTCACTGAACTACGTATCGTTTGGCACAACTGGCAATTTCTCCTTCGAACTAGAATAAGCACGAGTATCCTTGGCTCAGAAGTCATGTCCATTGCTGGAGTGCAAGAAAAAACTAAAGTAGAATATGCTCTGAGCCCGTCTTGTCTTGAGTTTCTGTCACTGTTGTTGGCCACTTACGGACCTACCAGATTCATTTAAGAAACGAGGGAAAACAATTTGCAAGGCATTTCTTCCTGGCATACAGAAAACAATATTCCCATTTTAAAAATCAGAAGCAACAAAAGAACCCCTGAATGATAAGACTCCTTTGAGAAGAATTACTTGCAATTCAAGTACTTACAAAAAAATACAGTATTTATACAACTTCGCCAGAACAATTATAATTAACATATTTTAATGCAGTACTAATAAAATAAATCCATAGATACAAATGGTTGCAATTTGAAGCAGGAACATCTAACCCAGATTTAGATTTTGCTGCAATTTTATTATTGCTGTGGAACAGACAGTGGTTAAGTCATGTGAATACTAGCCTCAATTTCTTGTACACATCAGAATATTGAATTTGAAAAATATTCTCCAGCACGTTAGAACACATTTAATGTAATTTTTACAGTTCCTGCTAAATGTTAGCGATCCAAAGTTGACTGAACCATGGTGCAACAGGGCACAAATGGCAGAAGAGCAGTGGAGTAGAGGCAGGAATGGCAGAAAACAGAAGAGTAACACAAGTCAGACTCATACTCACTACTTCTTATTCCTAGGCTTTAGCTCTTCTGCTGCATTTCGCAGAAAAATGTAGTTTTTCTTTTGTGGATTATAAAATTCATGACCCTAGAAAGAAAAATAATCTGCATTTACTCTCTTCAAAGAAGAAAATACCAGCATTACCTTAAAATGTAAGAATAAATATTCTATGAATTTGTTTTATTAAGATTTAATCTTAAAGTCTTTAAGATCAGATATTGGACAACACTGGCAGATTAGAAACAGGCTATTATAACAAGTAATTACAAGTACTGTGCATATCAAGTAAAATTTAAGGGATGTTTATCCATTTTTAAGGTATAAAAAAAACTTTTCATAAAAAAATAACCACATATGTCTAAGCTCTACTTTATAGATGCAACATAAGAGCCCAATATGATTATTTTTTTAAATATCATTCTAGGCAGAGAAGCAGCTGGAACTTTATGCCACGCAGTTTCGCTTTATATTTTCTTTTAAATTAAATCATGTCACTTTTTTTTTAAAGTGAAGCCCAAGTCCTACAGGCAACTGCAAAAACATCTCTGTTCCCCAGTTGCAGATGCAAATACACTATTTTGCACATTGCCATTATTTGCATACACATTACCAACTCAATACACAGGTATTCAAATCAGGTAGAGCACACGCTAATAAAGCTATTAAAGTCCAACACATAACTTGAAAATCACCAACTCTACTTGACAGAAGTGGTTCTAGAAAGGATATTTAGTACTTGGTACCCAATGGTTTTACTACTGGTTTACAGATGGGAAGATGACCTCAGTACCTATCTACCATTGCAGGCTGCCCAAGCATTCCGCACAGAATTCGTCTGCCCCAACATCTAACAAAGTTACCGTACTTCAGGCAGCACCCAGAAGACTAGATACAATGCAGTAAATGATAATTTTGCTCTCTTTGTGGCATGCAATCAAGTTCACCTGTGTGATACCTGCACTCATTTCAGTCAAAAACACAACGAATATCGTCATCAAATTTTAAAGCATTAGCTCTAACAGGAAAGTAATACTTTTAATGGAAATTGCCATACCGCCAAAATCACATTTCAGCCTTACTACTCCCTTCTTAAACTACTACAAAGTATTGATTCTCTGCATATTATGGTTTATTGTGATTCTCTTGCATCTACAAAATTTACTGTTGAGTCAAACTCGGAAAGGAATACATAAATAAGTGCCACCAGCAAGCTGCACTGAATGGCACTGGAAAGTCAGTACGTAGCACTCAAGCACTTGTTTAAGTGTTTATAACCACAGAGTCACAGCGTGGGTGGGTGGTTGTTTTTTTTTTTTGAAGAGAATCTGCAGAAGCAGAGATGTGCATCTCAAAGAGATCTGTGGGACCTCGTTAGGGTGCCACATTGCCGCATGACACTCCCCAGAACAGAACGTGTGTGAGGCAACCAGAATAACTTCTGAATCATGTCATTTACATTTTGCTCATGCACATTTGCAAAATACCAGTGTTTAGCAATCTTACCCAACTGAAGCTAAAAAACAAAGAATGAACTACTTCAGTGTTAAATTTCATCAGATGTCTAAAATGACCATTCTAAGTTTTCTTGCATGATTGTGACATTAGAAAGACTCAGCTACTATTTATAAAGAACAGTATAAGCCTCATGTGAAAATGGTAGTCTTAGTTATCAACTGCAAGTACAAATATGAGTATAAATCTTTCTTACCTTTGACCAATCGTAACTGGAAGCATATGCAAATATATTGCCATTATGGTTGAAACAACAAGCAGATATTGGCTGGTCAAGTTGTTCTGATGTTTTTAGCTTCGTTCGTGCATCTTTATCCCAAAAGCTGAATCTACCATCAGACCCTACTGTTGCAAGAGTACCGTGGACAGGGTGAAATGCTATCCCGTTTACCTGCAGATTCATAAAAAATACTATGTAAAACACCACATATATGAATAGGAACACTCACAACAACACATGCGGAACCCTCAGAGAATAAATACACAGGAAAGATTATTTTTTTTCCCAATGAGATACAATTCCTTTTTTTTTAAAATGTTTTCAGATATGTTCTTGGAAGGAAAAAAAGCCCTAAACATCAACCAAACAAAAAACACCAGAGCAACAAGGAAAGCATCACCTTTTTTGTAGTATCTAAAAATTCATTGCATAATCCCATTCCAGAAATAAAGTATTGTTTCAGTATCAGCAAAATTTACAAATGTCAACTCCACAAAGATGATTTAATAATCTGGTGCTTGCTTTAAAGAAAGTACAAAATTTGTCTTGCCTTTTAATGTATAATTATGACTAGTCTTTAAACATAAGTCTAAGATAACATTAGGCAAGGTAAAAAGGTCAAGGAGAACAAACAACTCATAGCCAATTTCACATTAAGAGTGTATATTGCCCTGTATAAATGACATAGCGGTATATACCGAACACTTACAGCATAGATATCCTGAGGTGCTGATGTGTTCGTTCCATTGGAGCGATGGCATTTGAAAGTGAAATTATCTTTTGCACTGGGAGGGAAAAATAAAAATAAAGATTTTTTTACCTTCCTCACTGTAAACAGCAATAAAGAAAGAATGCTTTATTAAATGATACTTACGGATTTGGAGGGTTGATATAATGAATAGCTACTCTTCCTTCAATACTTCCAAGGGCAAATCCAGTGGGCTTGTTCACTTTGTCTTTAAAAATAGCAACGCAGCGATGCTAAATTTGAGAAAGATACAGAGGAATTTAGACAGAGACTTGACAGTCAAATCTTCTGAATGCTGTCTATTTTCCATGTGGACACAAAACATCACATACATCAATGCAAACTAAAGCAAAACCACAGAAAGGGTCAAGAGAGAGATCAAATTCCATTGAGAATTTGTGCAACAGCATTTACATTTCTAAATCCTTATGAAGATCAGGAATAGATTAATGGCAAACCAGGAGATGTGCCATTTAAGGATAAAGTACTTTGGTTTTGAAACAGTGCTTGTTTTTACCAAAAAATGGCAAGCCCAGAACTTCAATCACCTGTATAAATATGCTCATAATAAATATCATCATTTACCTGGTGTTTAAGAGGAGACTCTATTCTTCTAAATTCAGAAGGTTGGTTCTCTAACTGATAAACTATCAAACCCCTTTCTGCAGTGGCCACGGCAGCCATAGGATGAACCTGGATAAGGTTGTAAAACAGGTCGGAAAAGAGACACTTGTATTAACAGCATGGCAGACAATTCTATTTATTATTCCAGAGAAATCCCTGAAGAAGTTAAAGGAATTAGACTATTTTCTGGGGAGGATGAGAAGGAGGGAAAGAGGAAGAAGAGAAAGAACAAAGTTCATTTGTAGACATATCTTCAAATGAAACAAATCGGTTCTTTCCTGCCATTGAGAAATTAAAACATACCAAAAATCTTCTAATTATTAGCTAACGCTTCCAATGTGAATAATAGTGATAACACAAACTCATCCAGAAGTAAGGACAGGTCAGTCCCAGGGCTCATTTGGTTTTGTGACGTTAAACAAGATACTAATTGTGTTTTGTATGATGCAAATACCTACTTTCCAGAGACCAGTCAAGACCAACTTATGTTTTATTGCTACAAATCACACAGAGACCAAACATTATTCTATGATTCTATACTAACAGCCAGTATTTAGTGCTAAGCTACAGAAGCCTCTAAGACTGACGGCTTATTCTTACTCCCAGACATCCAGCTGACACTAGTTTACTGTGTATCATGGCTTACCACATCTGCACAATAACATCTTTCAGGGAGCTGCAATGTCATCATAGGTGTCGGTGAACGGGTATCCCAGAACTGATGGAAATAGAGAAATGAACAAAATTATGCTTGGATTTGAGGATACACCATTTAAACTACTTAGTAGAGAAAATGCAACCGGTACCAAGTAGTTTAACTCTCCCCTATAGTCAGAATACTGCAACTATCTGTGAAGTGGGACTATTTCATTAACGTGTTTTTTGTATTAGCATTTAATAAAATATTGTCATTTCACATAAGTACTTTCATACACGATTACCAGCATGCTTTGTGTCCATTTGTTCAGATAAAAATCATACCTTCAAAGTTTTATCCCAGCTTCCTGTCATCACACAGCTGTAATTTGGTGCTTTAATCCAATGGATAGTCTTCACAGGAGCATCATGCTGAAGAAAAAGACACATACATTTACTAAGATAACAGTCCACATTTCTTGTTTTTTCTCCTCACATTTTTGTATGGATTTACACTTTTTATCCATTCAAGAAAAGCAATTCATTATTTTCGTCAAAGCAGTTAGGATAAAGATTGGTCATTAACTTATTGAGTTGTTTAGTGCTGTAAAATCACCCATGTAAGAAAAAAAATGGTTCCTGACACAAAGAACTACAATCAAGTAACTTTATATAGGAAGATGATCACAGCAGAAATACGAACAGCAGAATTTTCTATTTATTTATAAAGGATATTATCCATCATGCTAAAAATCAACACTAATATAATACATTATTTATTGCAAACTAATATAAAACCAGCTTCTGCTGACAGGAGCTACAGAAGAAAGGCCTATGTTAATTACACCAACAAATTTTTAAAATCAAGACTGAGAATTTGAATTTTATCACCTCAAGTAAGATAAAAGAAGCAATCATTAAAAGGACTAACTCTTAAATTATAACTGGTAACTCATTATAGCTACTGTAACTACATATTCTATGAACAGATATTCACTTCTAAATTGAGAATGTAAATTATAATCCCTGTTACTGGTGCAGCAGAAAGCTGTTATTTGTGACAGTGAATTCAATGGTTTCTTAAATTCCCCCCCCCTCCCATAATGCAGGTGACTTAGTGAGATCACAGCAGCAATGGAAAGAGCTCTCTTGAGAGAGGAACAGCTGCACAGATTATTTAAAATCACTTTGATTGTAGGTCTCCCTATTCACATGCACTTCATTATCTCAAAAACATACAAAGCACCCTACCACTTCTTCGTATAGCAGTATCAACTTCAGAAGCATTAAACATTAGCTTAATTTGCTAATAAAGGTAGCTTTTAATAAAAACAGAAAATGAAACAAAAAACCCTAAGAGCTTGGGGGCTCCTTACTTACTTGTGCAATCTGAATAGCTTGATTACTGTTGAGATCCCACATTTTGGCAGTTTTATCACAGGAAGCAGTAAATACTTTACTCCCATCCTAAAAAAAAATTAAAAAGGCTAAGCAATTAAATAGCTCTGTCATGCAGTATCAATTAGAAAACTGTCCAGTCTTATTCTCTTCTAGTAATAGCATAACATTAATGTAAAATATACAGGGATTGCAAGACAAAGAACGTAAAAACATAAATTTATTTACGACTGTATGTTGTAAAAGAGGAAACTTGCTTTAACCTAGCTTTAAACACAGTCTTACTTTTAAACTCACTTTCACCCTTACACCCATGTTACTCTATTCTATTAGGATATGCTGAGCATGCATTTACAGGAACCTAAGTCAATACAATGACCATGGGCTGCATCTACATGTGGTACTTGTGTCTGTGGAAGCCACATGCCAATTTATTTAGGATTTTAGTCAAAACTGTTTATTTATTTTTAAACAGGAACATACATCACTCCAGCAGGCATCTAGTACAGGCCCTGTGTGCATCTGCTGAGCCTTTGGAATTGTCTGTCCATTATCCTGAACTTCCCAGCAGCGAACCTGTAACAGAAATGTATTAAGATATAACACATTAACAGTAAAAACTTAAAAGACTTCTCTTCCTGAAGATCCCAGCCTCAGTTTATCCAACAAAAAGTATGAGGAGAAGGACTTGAGGGTGTTGGCTAATAAGAAGCTCAACATGAGCTGGCACTGTGCACTCACAATCCAGAAGGCCAACTGCATCCTGGGCTGCATGCCCGGCAGCGTGGCCAGCAGTTGTCTGGGGCCAACATCAGGAGGACATGGACCTGTTCGAGCGAGTTCAGAGGAGGCCACAAAAACGATCAGAGCATCCCTGCTGCAAGGTCAGGCTGAGAGAGCTGGGGATGTTCAGCCTGGAGAATAGAAGGTTCCAGGGAGACCTTATTGCAGCCTTTCAACACTTAAAGAGGGCCATCTCTAGGAAAGATGGGGAGGGACTCTTTATCAGGGAGTGTAGCAATAGGAGACGTAACAGTTTTAAACTGAAAATATTAGGAACAAATTCTTTACAGTGAGGGTGGTGAGGCACTGAAACAGGTTGCCCAGAGAAGCTGTGGCTGCCCCATGCCTGGAGGTGTTCAATGCCAGACTAGATGAGGCTTTGAGCAACCTGGTCTGGTGGGAGGTGTCCCTGCCCAGGGCAGGGGGTTGGAGCTGGATGATCTTTACAGTCCCTTCCAACTCAAAGCAATCTATGACTACGGAACACCAAGCTTTCTTTCATAACTAGTGAAATCTTATTTTCTCTGATTACATTCATTTTGTCTGTATGGCCACAACTCAACACACAACTTCAACCTCAACTCAAAAGGACCTTATGATCACATAACACCTCCCAGTGCTCTCCTGGAGAACCCCTAACCTGCCTGCTGCAGGCTACCAGTCCACAGACCAAACACACCAGTTAAAAAAGGCACTCGTGTTTGTCTTCCCTTCCCTGCTTGAGCCAGTTGGGATCTCACCCTTCAATCCAAACAAACTTCAATAAGGTTGTAGGAACTTAATCTTGAGACTACACTGTGAAACTGGGTAATTTACCATTAGGTTCATGGTTTTGTCACTAGGCAAAGCATGTTAGCCTAACTATATGATAAAATGAAGCTAAAAACCAAGTCAGTAGGAAAAATAAAAATCAAAGCAATAAAAATCTAACAGGGAAAGCACTGCGTACATCTTCTGAGCTGAATCTTAAAACACACAGGCAGAGGAACGACTGATCTGAAGAATCACAACTGAATTTCTCACTGTGTCACACTTAAGTGCTTTGGCACCAGACACAGATCTTGCAGTTCTGCAAAGAGGAAGATTTTCAGGTGCCCAGCACAAGTTTTTAGGACTACATTTTGTAGTTCAGGTCCCACTTAGTCATCTGTAGGTCTGACTGCGGGTACTCACATCATTAGCCCATGATCCTGCAATGAGGAAATTGCCCGGCAATGTCGGTGGACTAAATGCTAAACAAGATATGCTGTCATCAGGTGGAGATGTTACTTCAATATCCTATAAAGGGCAGGAGACAAAACAAAATGAGCCACGTTTGATAACTATGCACGTTTGAGATCCTATAACTTCTATTGGGTCAGTTAGCAGGCACACATCAAAACACAGAACAGTGGTTCCCACGGGGTTAACTCATGTACCTTCATCGGATTATGGTTGTCTGTAGTCGTGCTGCCAAACATGCTGGTACCTCCAGTACCAAAACCTGACGTCGATCCGAACAGACTCATCTTTGCCCTGTGAAGGAGGAACAGGCTTACTCAGATCTGCAAGGCCCTCGAGCATCCCTGGGGTGTCTCACCACAGCCACTACACCAGCACACACACACCCCGCCTGGGAGGGGCCCAAGAATATAAAAAATATACGGAATTTAAAAATAAAATCACACTTCTCCTTGCAGTTGGATCCCTGACACTCCTCCTCCGCTGTCAGGGACTCCTCTCCGGTCGCCATCTGGCGAGAGGTAACCCCCCCCCCCGCGCCGGGTACAGCCCGCCCCGGAGGCGCTCCCCCTCCGGTACAGGCCCCAGCCTCACATCTCTGCCCACAGCCCGCCCGGCGGGGCGGCGAGGACGCCCGGCAGGCGATAAGGCGTTATTTCGCGGGCGTCTCGCTTCCCTGCCGGCAGAACCGGCTGGCGCGGGGAGCGGCCGTTCGGGGGAATGCGGGGGGGTTGGTGCGGGGCCGAGGGTGCTCGCTCGCACTGCCGCAGTGCGCGGCGGGGCGGTCCCGCCCGGGAGCGCGGGGCGGTCCCCGGCACCCACCCTCACTCACTCACCGGTGTGTCGGGGCCGCTCGGGCCCGCTGCCTCCAACGACGCGGTCCGGCGGGTAACGCGGCGGCGGCGGCGGCGGCGCGGGGGCAGGCCGCGTCCCTCTGCGCAGGCGCGGCGGCAGCGGGGCGGGGACGGCGCCTGCGCCCGGGGCCGGCGGGGCTGCAAGGGGCCGGGCCGGGGCGGGCCCAGCGAGGGCTACCGGGCGGTGGGCATGGCGGAGGTCCATTGCGTCGGGCTACAGGGAGGAGGGCTCCCATTGTAGCTGCCCCTCGGAGTGAGGGCTGTACCCGCAACGGCCGTGGGTCCGTCCCGGACTGTTAGTGCGCCCGGACAGTGGCAGCGGGTAACAACACCGCTACAGTGCGGTAAATAAAAACCCCAACTAGAGAAGTCTGCTGCAAATATCATCTGTACCAGCCATGCTGCTGACTGCTTAGATCAATCCTGGAAGTATTTTCTATGCAGTCAGTTTGGTCTCCTCACATAAATTTTATTGTATGCTTTAATCATCACAGTTTCCTGCCCCTTCTTACTGTTTTGGAGCTAATTAATAAAATGTACACGGGATTCTGTTATGGTGTGCATCATTAACAGGACTGTTTATTGAATTCTTAATGAGTAACACCTGCTTGCTTGTCCATTGGAAACAAATAGTGCTTTGGCTGCTGGGACGTTTATAGCTGCTGGAGATAATGCAGTAATGGGGAATTGTCTCTGACTCTTTGGTCTGAATTTACAGTGAACACAAAAGGCCACAGTGCTATACTTAAAGTAATCTCCAAAAGGAGGCATGTGCAGTAAATTCTTAACAAAGTCTTTTACTGGCCTCAAAAATAAAAAGGTTGATACAGCATCATCTTGTGCTTTAAGGCAGAAGGCAAAGTCATTTCTCGATACATTTTTGAACTTAACGTTTTCTGGCCAGAAAGAATATATTTCATTATTTTTTTACATAGGAACCACTGCATTTGGCATTGCTACAGGGCAGAAGCCACAGGATGGACTCAATGGTATCCTCTAAAATAATTGTAATTTCTCTTATGTTTCAAAAGAAGAAAAAGAGAGAATGATAATCCACCTCCAGTGATAAAGAAACCTCACAAAAAGCTTGCTTCTCTGTCTCTCTGCATTTTTTTCCTAAGAACAGTCAACAAAATAAATCAATATCAAGAAAAAACATTTCATTTGCAAACCTTCACAGCCATCCACCAAATTGCAGTTTGTTTGGTAAATAGACTCTGGAAAGGTAATCTGATGAAAGAGAAGTTAAAACTTGAATTTCAGCTTTCAGTTTAGATGATGCCATAATTTCCAGCTAAGGAAAAAAAAAAAAAAGAAAAAAGAACAAATTAATGTACGATGCTGCAACAATCTGGTCCAGGGTGATTTAAGTAAGAGTTATAGTCGTTGGATGTGCATGAGAACCGTAAAGTGCAAAATCCCTGTCACTAGCAGAGATTGATTTTACTGTATCACAAATCATGGAATGGTTAGATTTGGAAGGGACCTTAAAGATCACCAAGTTCCAACCCCCCTGCCCTGGGCAGGGACACCTCCCACTTGACTAGGTTGCTCAAATCCCCATCCAGCCTGGCCTTGAACCCTTTCAGGGATGGGGCATCCATGGTATGTTCATGTGTTCTCTAGTGTGCACCTGACAGTAGCACAAACTGTATAAGATGAGTACAAACAAGGAGGAGAAGGTACACAATGCCTTTTTCTTCCTTTCTAATCATTACACACAATATACACCTGAATTGGGATATATGCTTTAAAAGCTACAGGTGAGATTAGAGGTCTAGTACTGAGTAACTAACTGCTGGAAGTATTCCCCTCCTTGTAAAGACATAATATATTCTGTAATATTTAGGAAAGCAGTAAAATCCCCTGTAGAGCATACAATCATCAGATGACTAATGGCAAGAAAACTTAGAAAGCTAAAAGGCTACTGCTTCTGGCCTGTGAGCACTTGAGGCTCATTGATTCAGAGACAGTGGCCATGGGCTGTCTCAATCTTGCCACCTTTCAGGGCTGCAAAACCTTACTGGTTCTGCTGTAATGAGTTTGTCATCTTAAAGAGGAACAGGATTGCAGGCGGTGAGATTTGTCCTGTGGGGAGTAAGAAATAGGAAACAATAGGTTTATACATACTTCTTTTTTCCACGTTGGCTGGCAGGCGATATAAGGTCTCTTTTGTATACTTGCTAACTTATTTTGATCTCGCTTTGTAAATGGAATCAGGGCATCTTTGTGTATATTTAATCTGAAATGAAAATAAAGCTGTTAAATTTTCTCATATACTTAAAAATATTTATTCCATCTTATTTCTTTGTATTAAGCCAAAATAATATATGAAAGGAATAATGGATATCAGTTGTCTTTTTGTGCATTAAGTCAGGTTGCATTTCCTGTCTATAAAACAGAATACCTCTGTTCCTCATAGGGAAATAACTAACCTCTCAAGATCAGATGGAAGGAGACCAAGCCACTTTATAGACGGAACGGTGAGATGATGGGCCTCAAAAGACATTGACTAAAATAAGAAAGGTCAACTATAACATTCAGTGACTTTTAGTTTAAATTATTTGAGATATATGCCTTCCGAGGTCACGGTCAGATTTTATTACAAAGATAGTTAGGTATTTTCACTACCAGAATGATAGAGGAGAAAATAGCACAACTGAAGCTTACCGTATCCCCTCTCCAGAAAGCATTCCTTCACTAAGACTTGCACCCTTCAGGCTATGATAGATTCTAGATTAGTCCAGTTTAGGCTGGTCTAGTCTGAACAGTTTTGGTTGCTTTTTTTTTTTTTTTTTCCTTACAGTCAATATGAGTCTGATTGCCAAAAAAAAACCCCAAAAAGCCAGGAGGAGCAATGACAAATCTGGAAACTTCTACTATTTTCTGCTGGAAAGTAGCTCATCATACAAAAATATCCCAAAGGTTCACCTTGTCCAGTATCATGAATGCAGTAAATATCTTAGGGAAAAATATAAAAACAAATAAGCAGTTAATGATACTTCTCAGAATACTCCCCCTGCTCCCAATGGTTTGTGACTTCAACTTTCTGAGCCAGAAGTGGTGATGGTGTAATACTCGATTTTGACAGGTTGCTTTTAAAATCCATGAAAACATTTGACATCTACAGCACCCTACAGCAAAGTACCACAGTTAAATTACATGGATAAAGGAATACTTCTTTATTTTTCTTTTTTTTTTTTTTTTTGTAACAAACTTGACATATTCATTTGATACACCTTCATTTGATACAATTGAACAAAATAAACTTTCAAAGTAACCTGACAATTTTATTTACTCCTGGAAGATGCTGTTTTATAAAGTTTACACACCTTTGTATGAGAGCTTGAAGTGTGACAGTTCACCTGGAAACTTGGAAGTTCTGTATCCCTGGATGTCCTTGAGGCCTGGGTTATGACATATGTTTGAACTCTGATGTTTGACAGTTCTCTGAAGTTGGGATTTTTGGTTTGGGGTTTTTTTTGTTTTGTTTTGGGTTGGTTTTTTGGTTTGGGTTTTTTTGTTTGGGTTTTTTGTTGTTGTTGTAGTTTTTTGGGTTGTTTTGTGGTTTTTTTTTATTTTGTATGTTCTTTCTCCATTGCTCTACTGAACAGTTCAGCCATCTGCTCCTGCCCTCTGCCTTCACCTTAGTGTGTCTGCCTTCCATATCATCTTCCTGTACCTCATCTTTTAGCAGTGTAATACATCAACGCCTTCTTGTTCCCTTTGCCTCCACTTACACAAGTGTTCCACACTTACACACGTATCTGTAAGTCAATTCTCACCCCAAAACAAAAGCTTTACCAACATAACATGATTTTGTGGAGAGTCACCCATCTCACAATTTATGTTCTCCTCCTCCCACGGTCCCTCCAGCCTTCATTGCTCTTCTAAGGCAGATATAAAGCAAAATGGAGAACACTTTTCTATTTGGACTTCTGAAAACTGCCTGTGCAGCAGGGAAAAACTGAAATACAGTTAAATGAAACATCTCTCATTGTTATCCAGTTTCTTTTTGTTGCAGGAAGAAGCCATTTCTTCAGATACACAAAGCCTAAAAACTGTGTCTTTGTGTTGAAACAAAATGATTAACAGCAGTAACCATTCTAACAAAGGTGTCCCAGCCCGAACCACAACAAAAGGCTGTAACATTTCATGCATTCCAGCTTCAAGGCTGGGCTACAGAACAGTATGTTTGAAGTGGAAAAATTATACTCACCACAGATCCATATTTGTAGATGCACATTATTTCCACACCTAGAATGCAGAATAGCAAATGTCAAGTGTCTGTTTATCTGCACACTGGTCATATTTAAGAATTCAATTTTATGTCATAACAGTTACAGCTTTATGATTAGAGAGGTTCTTTACAGTTTAAAATTATTTTTAGAGTATGTCAAAATAATAAGAATTGGAGCATAACATGTCACCTCTATATAGTTAAATGTTGCACACTGTGCATTGTCATTTCAAAATCAAGCATAATCAGCTCTTGATACACATTGTCCAACATGTATCACAAAATCTGTCTGTCTTTATCCTTTGTAATCCGTATTTCTTAATACTATTGCTTTGAGCAGCTGCTTCTTATTTTGCAGTAATCTCCCTAATTTCAGGTGGTATCAGTGTAGATACAGAAGAGATTTTCTACATTTTGTGTTATGGGAATTCAGGCTCTGAATTCAAACAAAGGCATATAGACTCAAATATACAGAATCCCTCAGGAAATGAGGGAAATTTCAGACCCGTCGCTGATGTAACAGAACAGCACATTCAGAATGTGATGGACTCGTTTTAGGACTAACTTTATTCTTGCTGGCATCAGACTTGTAGTTTCTAGCTTTCACTACTGTAAACTATTGACATGAGTGCTGAGTTATTAATATAAGTGCTTGTGAACTATATAACAAATAAAAGTCTCACTTTGCTCAAGCATACTCTTTTTTTCATGTCTGGCCTAAGGTTCATAATGTAGTTAGAAATTTTGCTTTATACCAAACTGAGCAACGTTTACAAAGGTTCCTGTTATTTCCTTTTATTTTACAAAAGGAATAGTATAGCCAACAGCTGGAATTCTTGACAGATCAACACATTCAATGGTATTTAGTTCTGTAAAGATATAGCTAGGACCTCCTGAGACTTTTAGAAGTGGTCAAGTGCCTGACTCCCATTAAAATTAGTCCAATGCAATGGATCATAAAGTTCCATTATCATCCTCATTTTTAAGGCCCACAAGTACTTTCAAAATCTAGCTCTATTCTGAGCTACGAATTCTATAAATATATCTTTTTTTTTTAGCTACGAGGTAAGATTCTTACTAATACCTCAAAGCACAACAAATTATTACAGACAATAAGGATGTATTCAGTGGGGGTGTAACCTCCCTCCATACTCCTAGATATATCCTGCATAAATCAGGAAGCTTCTGATTGTCTTGGATCCGTATACTCTGAGCACCTTCACATAAAAATGAGAAAAAAAAACATTCTAAATAAATTTTGCTTTCCTTTTGTCATTGAACCTCTACAGATTTACCGTGTGGATCTGCATCCATGAGGGTGAAAATAGGAAGTTGAAAAGTATCCCACAGCTTTCTGACCAAAAGTCGTGTATTAAGATCTGGTACGCCTCTTCCCTAAGGAAATAAAATAGAAACAGACAGTTTTAAATTAATTAGAGCAGCATCTGGCTACATATGTGTTTACATTTGTCATTTGAAAGCAAGCAAACAAAATGCTGGCAGAAATACTTCTCCAGCAGCTATTTTGCAGGAAAAGTTTGATGCTCCTATTTTGGCTGTGTGCGAGAAGAAGGAGGAGCAGGCTGGGGAGCAGCACGGCAGACATCCTGGATTACAGGCGCTGTAGAAGTATCATACAGCCCTCTATTTAAAGGAGTTAATTTGTAAAGTCTGGGAGTTGATGGATAAATGTACCCTGGTATCTGTATAAGTTGGTTTAAGAAGGCCACTCTCTTCTTTTCAAAAATATTTATGGCACTAATGGAACACTATAATACAAGTTTTTGCCATGACTATGACTGAACACTATGCAGCACAGTATAAACATTTATCTCTCTTAGGTACAGGGATATGTTTTTTCTTCATTGTGGGCCAAATTTGTCCCAGAACACATAGGTATGCGTATTCCCTTTACACATTCCTATTAATTCTCCAGGCTCCATAGCTCTTTCAGTACAATCCAAAATCAAACAATTCTGTGTCATTTGGGTTTGCTAAACCAAGGATCCTGAAGGACAAGGGGTTACTCAACGTTTCCTGAGACTGAATGGGGCGGCTACTTTGCAGCAGCACATGAAGTTGATAAGCTAGCAAGATCTAAGGAGATGTCTGGAGGAAATAAGTCTTTAGAATGTGTATTTTGTATTTCTATAAGGATAATAAAATTTAAAAAAATATTGTTAGACATGTTTCATATTAATTTTATTATGCTCTTTTTACCAAGTTTGAGCTCCGCTACAAAACTAAAATATTATTTAAATTCTTACATCTAGCTAGATCATATGAAATGTAAGATGCATACCGTAATCATTATACATGGGGACAATTTATTGCAGAAGTCATCATCCAGGAGTCTCTGAAAAGTTGCATCTTTTTCTACAATTAACATAAATTTGGCATGTGAGATTAAATCTTTTCCGTTAAGGCTTGCTGCATGTAAAATGATCCATCACACCAATCAATTAAAACTAAATGCTCTAAAATACCTGTTCTGGAGCCAAAAGCAGTGTTCATGATTCAATTTCAGAGCCAACAAGCAAAGAAAAAATCACCAGAACATTGTTTAACTTGGAATATTCTTTGTTTTTACTTTATTTTTTCAGTCTACAATGAGAGCTTTTGCTCAAAGGATACTTTTAATTCCTTGAACATTAGATGGCACAGGGACTGCCTAAAACAACAAAAATGAGATTAATCATTTTAAATACAGAAAATTATATATTTTAAAATAATATTAGGTAATGAAGGACACAATTATATCCTGAAACAGCCATTCATCTTCTATATACAAGATCAATCTTGACATTTTCATCTTTTTATAAGTGTATTCAACCATTCATATCCTGCTCTATTGTACGGTTGTGTAGGAGTCCTCCTGTTATAACAGGATTCTTTTCAAAAGTGTTTGTGTAACTGTCACAGAAGATTGTTCATCATTACAGAGATAACAATGTCCTGATTAATTATTTATCTGTCTTAGCCAGAAGAAAAAAAAAAGTCAGCTTGGTGTGAAGATTGCAAATTTAATATAGGCTTAAAACATGTAAGTATTCTTTTGGAATCCTTTCTTTTATTAACCTGTAACCTGATTTTATAACTATTTTGAAGCAGCAATTTTAAGACATAGTAACGCTTACTTTACATCTCATATTAGGATTGGCTCGATCTGGCAAGCATATGGATGAGGAAACAGGAACTGAAGGAAGAACTTGGCAAAAAAGTATGTCTATATTGAAGTGTGTGGTCTCTTTTTACTTCTAACTGCTAAATTACCTCCAGTGCCAGGGTGGAGCAACTCAACAAACAAAAATATGAAGAGCTGTAGAAGAGCATTAACAACAGGGGTCTTTACGCTCTTCCTCAAAACAAAGTATTATAGGCAGCTGAGGTTATCTTTCCATTTGAAATTACCAATTTAGGCTCACAATGAACACATTTTCCAGGAAATCATGGCAACAGTCAAAAACTCTGAGTTCTGTTCTTGCTTTTGTATTCTGCAAAGCTATAGGAAATCTTTTAGGACTAGATTAGTTGAATCTCACCTCCTCAAACCACCTATTGGCTCTTGACTCTTATGAAACCATGGTTATAGACTTCTCTTTAGCTCAGTGCCACTTTTGATTAAATTAGTTCACAATACAAACCCTTCTAATGTCTGTAATTCCTGTATAAATGATAATCCTGGGACCAAACAGCCCGATATTATATACCTTTGGTTGTACAGTGCTGGGCAAATGAATTGCTGATAATACCAACTCTTATGCTGAGGGAATATCACTATTAAACTTCCATAAATGAGAACATAATTTGGGTCCAGGAAGAGATTTCTTTCTTTAATTTTAAAGGCTCCATTCAGTCTCTCATCTGTGTTGTTGCTACTAGAGGAGCCTGCCAGTGTGGTAGAAGCAACTCATTGGGGACCATATCAGTACATTAACTCAGGCTGTAAGACTTGTTTTCTTACGCTGCCAGAAATCAATCTATTGTGACAGAAACAAAGTATGCTCAGAGTGCTCAGGATTCTTTGATTCAGAACGCTTATTTGACAGAACATTGTAATATAAAGCCTAAGATACACAATATATACGCCTTCCTCTGCAAGGCTCCCAAGGTAGAAGGTACCGCTAAAAACCATGTCCAAGGGATATGTATTCCTGGTGAGTATTTAGCTGAGCTTCAAAATTGCAATACTGTGGAGCAATACTTTTTATCTCTCTTTTTACCCAGGTTGCAACATCTCAATTTGCCGCAAGCACAGGCCTATATAATGAATGCATACAGTAACCTGAGCTACAAGAAGTGCAGGATATCATGCAAAAGGTAAATACTATGAATTACCATTGATGTTTTATAATACATACTGTTGCACTGCAGGTACAATTCACTTTTGTACCATCTTCCTCAGTGTAACTTAAATTGCCAGCAACAAAACCTTTAGTTGTAGACAGCTGAAAAAAACAGTAAGATGCATACGGTAAATTGGAAGTTATGTGCCATTATGTTACTACATTGCACAGGCAAACCAAGAAACCTCTGAAAGTAATTCAGATTGATAATAAACAGTTATCAACTGCCATTGACCTTCTAAACTCTAAGCAATGTTATTGTCATTGTGGATATAAAGGCATACTCATAATAAATGATGTTAACAACCGCATTTAGAGATACAAAGGAATTCTTGTAAGGCATGAGATACAAGTAAATTGGAAAGGTTGGTACATCACTGACTGACTTTAAATTTTCATTTAACCCCCAAGTTAGCAAATTGTGTGAGTGAGAATTGCCAAAAATACCTTTCACTCTGAAGTTTAAGTTCTGCCTTCAGCAGGTAATAGCAAAAGGCCCTGTGGTTTTAGCTGGCAGTTTGTCCCAAACTCTTTGGAGCAAGCAAACTCTATGAATTTTCTCTGAAGAAACCCTTTAAATGCTACAATAACCCATAATTAGTTTTCATTTGCACAAATAACACTTATTTTAACTACATATTTCCCACTGGTAACTCTTCTTTGTATTTCAGCTATCAGGTCAATCAATATGATTTGGAAATAATGATAAAAACATTCATAATAAGCCACTTACTACATGTAGACTTCTCCGAGGTATCTTAAGCATGCAAGAAATGTCATTGATTATATTGTCCACAACACTTTGGCTACCAAACAGTAGTGTATCTGAATAATATATATCTCTATCAAGACAAAATATTTTATTTGTAATTATAATACTGAAACAGCTGTAGGCTCATGAGAATTTTATAGAGGGCATGGATAATTAAATCAACCTAAAACATTTTACATACAGGAATCCATTATCCCACAGGTTTGCATCCTACAGGCTGTTTTCCAAAATAGCATTCTTAAAATACAACTTTATTGAAATTACAGAAATATAGTATGTTACCTTTTAGTTGCATAAGTATTGGTTTGCACCATCTTATAGATCATAGATAATATTTTGAGCATCAGAGCTGAAAAGATACATTTTACAAAATATTTTATCCATTTTCAGAAATGCATATACAATAATTTGTCTTAATATTGGCACATATTTGTGTCTCATGAAGTAAAACTCTGGAAAGTATATTTTAGTGGGCTATGAAAATACAAAGAGACTGTAATAGCCAATAGAACCAATAATTTAGAAAAAAATATGGTAGACTCAAGTGAGGGAATGTATACCCTGCTGTCCAGGCCAAGAAATTAAATTACTGAGTTAGAATAAGAAATTAGCATATTGTCCATATTCCAAGATTCTTTTCCTAGCTAGCTTTTTGAAGAAGGGTGATGTTTTTACATTAAGACTTGTTGAAAATGCCTTCAGCTGATATTCATTCAGGGAGGGTAGAAACTATAGTAAAAAGGTAAGAAACTGTATTAGTTTCACTGTCACTCACTATAATTTAATAGAGAAAAGCTGAAGGGCTGATCATAATATCAGGTTATATTAGTCATACACTTATCACAATACATAATTTTTTATGGGTTTTGGTTGGTTGATTTGGGATTTTTACAAAGTTTTGAATGAAAATACAAGAAAAAACAAGAATTCTGCCTTTGAACTTTTCTAACTTACCAAATTTTGGTGCTGATCTAGGGCAGTCACTTCTTATTTGTCTTGTAGTACAATGTGGTATCATTTGTAGACCTACAGAATCCTTAAACCTGATACATTGCAAACAAATACAATGAAACTGTAAATTTATTCAGTATATGTAAACTGTTTCCTGCAAGGTAATTCAGACGGAGACCCCTTTCCTCTAGTCAAATACACTAATGCTATTTTCTGACTCAGTACAGAAATCATGAACTGGGGTGGAGTTAGAGCAGCTGAAGGAAAAAGGCAGGCAGTTATCATCTGCCAAAACAACCCGCTACTGAACTGCCCCCCATCTGATCATTGGCTTCAAAACATGAAAGAGTTTCTCAAAAAGGTACTTGAAGACTGCATTTAAGCCTAAAATACATGTTTCCAGATAAAAATAGATATAAAAAAAATGTTTTATATATGTTTATAACTGTTAGTATATCGGTGTCAATTATTATTTAGCATGAAAACAAAGGAATAAATGACAGAAAAAAATGTGAATCATTATTAGAATACAAACCAAGTCTGACAATGTCTTTCCAATGTAGAATGTATGAAAAAGTGTTATAATTTCATATTACAATAATATTATCTAATTTATGCCCTTAAATCATTGTCAGAATAACTCCATCATATTCCATCATTAACTTTCGAAAGCAAAAATGCAGCCCACCCTAGTCTCTAAGGAGTTGTTTAATCTAAATGAGGTCCACCATACCGTGCTTCACAATGTAATGTCTGAAGGTGCACATTTCACCAAAATAACCAGTTATTTTCTTAATGACATTTCATTATTTTACTTAAAATTATTTTAGTGCGTTATCATATGACAGCCATGTTTTTAAAACATTCTTCTGCATTTCAAAGCTTTGTACATACTTTTTTTAAAGTATTGCTGGTAAAAGGGCTACTGTTTTATTTAAACCCACATAATGTTTCTAAATTTCTTTCTTTGTCAAAGTTTTTGCTCCATCTATCCTTTGGGTGGCAGAACACACCACAGTGCAGTACCGAAAGTGACAGCAATAACGAGCAGCAGTGGAGCATCTGCCTGACAGCTTTCAAGTTAACTTTCTTGCCTTCATGCTGCAACATTTGAAAGATATTTGTGCTTTTCACTTGCATGCTCCCTATATTGTAACTGCACAAAAACAGGGAGAAAAACAGTAATCAAAACTCTGCTGGATTGCTCTCAGGTTAAAAAAGGAACCCTGCTTTCAGAAAACAATGTGTTTAAAGACGTGATCAATGCGGCTGCCACAGATTGTTTCATGAAGGCAATGGCAAACTGGCAATAGATCGGACATCCAGCAATTCTTCCCAGGATTGCATTTACCCCAGCAGGGTAGTTTTCTATAAAATTTTCTTTCCACTAATGCAAAATCTCATATTTTTTTTCAACTCCTTTTTTTTTTCCTCTTTCCTGGAAAGATACAGCTGGACAACGGAAACTGATTGTGCTGCTTTATGCCTGGCGTTCTCACTGCTTGACATCATTCTTAGGTAAATACCTCTCTGGGCATCTACAAATGTTTACAAGGAAGATTTCAAACATTAAATCATTCTGTCATTCTACTGGAAATCCACTTTCGTTCTGCCCAGCAGATTCCAGCTGTGTAGATTAGGTATGAAAAGGCTGCCTAAGAAAGAAAAGAAAATGCCCCGCTGACTATATTTTCTTCTACTCGTATTTTGGAACTCTGGTTTTATTTTTGTTTGTCTATTTATTCTTATCTTAATCTTATGCTGCTGTATTAAAGTTGGATATAGGTCACCATTCAATGGAAATGCATATCTGATATTACATTTCTTCACCATAAATAATGATTTAGCTTTTTTTAATGTGATTGATGAGTCTTATTTTTAACATACTGTGATGTTAACTTCTTTTAATTTGAACATTTCCCCCCCCTATGTGTTCTGATGGCAAATAACATCTCACATTTGCTTTTCTAGCCTGGAATGCCATTTCCCCAAAGATTGCCAAAAATTGCAAAACTTTGTTACAGTATTTTAATTTTACAGACATCTAAGTGAAACATTTTTGTCAAACTATCAAGACACAAAGCATTAAATTCCCTGGAACATACAAGCTTTTCAGTTAACTGATTACCTTCCGGCCCCTCAGGTTTTTTGATTGACGGAAATTTTTTGTTCTCTTTAAATGAGTATTCCACCAAAGTGTTATGCGTGGAAAGGTTTGCTATGTTTTCTCAGCCTCACATGTTTGTAATGTGTTCACTGACAAACACCTCTGCAATCTTCTCAATCTAAATATCCTATCACCCACTGACATCCAAAGCTATTACAGGGCAAAAACCAGACTTGTGTCTTCCTTCATCAGTTTGCTTCTGTGTTACAGAAAGCAATTACTCTCTCAGTTTCAGGTATTTTCAATTTAAATTAGCTCCTTGGAAAAATACTGTTGCACAAGCAACTTCTGCAAGTCAGAAAGTATGTTACAAAGGAGGACAGGCTGCTTTTTCTCTGATCCTGTCTAGATAACCTGGCATAAGATCTGAAACTTAGATAACACCTTAGAAGCTTGGCTTGCTTTATTTGGCTGGTACTGAGCTTAGAACACAACATGGAGGTAAGAAATACAATAGGAAGAGGTGAGATGCATCTTCTCTGAAAAACAAAAAGATATGTTTTTCACTATCATTTTAAGAAATAAGATAGCATGAGGAAAAGCAGAGAAAAAGACAACAGGAAGCACGGAAAGGGCATTGGAGGATAAAATTGCTAGTAATTGCTTCCAGCCTAAAACAGAATTTTTCACTCCAACATGACTTATCATTTCTAGTTTCTACTGCTTCCAGAAAATGATTGTTTATAGGACCTCCCTTTCCTTTCTAACCACTATTACAGTAGTTTTACATTTCCCTTTATGCTATGGTCTGCTCTTAATACATGTTGCCTGTTCAAACAGAGTGGTTACTAAGCATTACTTTTTATTTGTCCACTACTTTTTAAGAGTCAAATTATTTATTGATTCTAATACTTATAGAACTATGTGTGATTAACCTTTCTGGAAATTACATAATCAAATTTATATTCATGGCATTTATATATTAATATAAGGCAGGACTTTACAATATATAATACTTACTCTATGTTCCTCCAGCCTGATCTGTTAGCCAGTGTGAGAACAGGTGCTTTTTTTTGAGCCAAGCTTTTAAATACGTCTTCAATAACATTTTCTATTGCTTCAAGAACTTCAGAACTGAAACAAAGAAAATTAACGACACAGTTCACATGAGAATATCTAGTTCTACTTTGAGTTTTGATCATCTATCCCCACTCCTACAAAACTTATGTAACCCAAAACTGCTTCAAGGATGCATTTGTTTCAGAAATGTGGAGGAAGTCTCTTGATTTGTAATTGCGTTTTGTTCGGTTTCCCTAAAATCTTTGACTTTCCATTCCAGATGCATGACTGAGGACACAATTAAAAATACATTCCTGTTTAATCCTGAAACCATCAATTTTTTTACCAGCTGAACTTTTAGACCAACTGGCTGTTTGCGACTAATGATAAATGTTTTATTATAAATGATGTAATATTGGCTTTGGCTACGATTTGGACTAAATTGTTTTTAAATGCTGTAAATTTAAAAAATGTTCAAGAGTACAAATACTTCCTGTTTTACCATTGCACGTTAACCTTTTGATCTGCTGCCCTGAACAAACTGTTAAGGGTTTTAATTATATGAAGGTTTAGTCTCAACAGATGCACTGTGAAAAAATCTGTATCTTTCACCTAAAAGACAAAATATCCTTGCAGCAGATCTCTTGCAGCAAAACTGTAGGCCGATTTGAGTGTTATGACAGATGCTTTTTATTTTCATAAGCAATCTGACTCCAACATTTCAGCTGTCCTTAAAATTACAAGTGTATTATATACCATCTAAGTTTACGTAGGAATTAAAAGAATACACAAAACTTTATTATTCAAAGTTTTATCAGCAAAGTCCAACTTTGTCATTAAGTAGTATACTAAGAAGAGTCAATGCCAGTGCACACCACACAAAATTAATTATCCCAGTCTTAAAAAATCAGCAAGAATTATTTTTAAAAACTAGCTATGAGTGTAAAATCATGAAATGTTGTTAAACCTTTCTTCTATCAGCTGAAAATGTTTCTTCCATTTTGTAGCTCAGCTTCCACTTACTTCTTATTCTGCTGAAACTAGATTATAATTTTTGAAAGCAAGTTCTGGAAAGTATTAACCTTTTATTTTATAAAGCTATTTGTAATAGTATCTGTATATTTAGAAAACCTACTAGTATTACTAACATTTATGTCCAGTAATATTAAACCATTCAACAAAAAACAATGCAAGATCTTTTTCTGTTTTTCAGATGAATAAACTTGGACACAGAGGGACTAATGGCTTTCCAAAGGTGAAACTGAAGTATTTGCAGTGCTGATAATACAAGAAGGCATGCTGCCAATATGTAAATTCATTTCCTATTGTATATTACTTTCATAATAAGGTCCAAGATTCCCTAACTTTGAGATTCATAGTCACTTCCTCCTATTTAAAATCCTACATCTCACTGCCGTATCCAAAATAGAAATTCTATTAAGCAGAGAGGAAATGGCTGGCTGGTGAGCTAAATGTATAATGCAGCAAGAGGTAAAAGAGGTAAGCAATGATGACTATGGTGTAGCCCTCCAACATAATAAAAATTAGAGTGTTGAAGACAATAAAAATATGTATGGGCAGATGGATAAAAGAACAGATAGGCAGATAAGAAATCTAAACCACGGCATTGCTTTGATATTCATAAATATTTTACTTATTCATTTGGTTCTGTCCACTGTAACTCTCTTAATATTCCAGATGTGCTTCAACGTTTGCTGCAGAATTGGAAAGTTCAGATTTATTGGCCAACAGAAGATGTAATTATGGCAAAATAGGAGGTAGAGGACATCAATTCTCTGTGTAGCCCCTGCTGATATTCTGTCTCCTTTTGCAGAGATTAACTGAATTTTAATAAGAAAACAGACAATACTGGCCAAGCATGTGCCTGCTTAAAATTCAATCTGATTTAGTTAACAGCAAAATCTGAGCAGGGAAGGGGTAGGCACTGTATATCTCACAGGGTTTGCCTGATCTTTTCTAACATGTTGCAGCATGAGTAGATACTTGTTTGCATATAGCACAAGAAATGTTCCTCAACAATAATAGCATAAAAGATTAACATTATAGCACTTTTAGCAAGCAAACAATATAAATTGCACAAGAGGAACAGTTACAAATAAAAATCTGCAATGTAATAAACCAACACATTCTAAAACGCAGAGCTGCACAGGGCTAAAGTTGCCATAGCCTGCCACAAAGACCAACAACCCTCCAAGTCATCATTATTATCCTTATCCTTTTCCTTTTAAAATACTTTCAAGATACTCCCAGTCTCTTCTAGCCTCTGAGGCTGATATGCTGTGTATGGAAAGAGTCTTTTAAAAATTATGAGAGTTCTGTTAGGAAAATTCAGTATGTTTGCTTTGTCACAGTTTCTGTATTTGTCCGTACCTACAGACTTTTTGGAGAGGTCTGAGGGAACGGAGATGCTGTTTGCAGTGTGAGAGCCCCTTCTCCCCTGTGTTTTTGTGGGGGAGTATGTTTTTCACTTTTGCACAAGCCCATTAGGTGCAGCGATGCACTACTTACTTAAGTATTACCACAGAAAGGGAGCATTTTTCACATCTTTTACCTAGGGACGTGGCTCTCATGACAAAACAGACTTGTTTTCCTGAAGCTGTCCTTGCTACCAGCTGGCTCTTCATTGGAACACCCACTGTGGTCCTCCACAAAGGCTGGTGCAGACCAATCCAACTGCTCTGGAAGGGGCGACGCCATGCTAAAGAGAGGCAAAAGAGATTACCAAAGAAATTAGAAAAGCCTGTTCTGTGTGCCAGACTTAAAACTCATGACCTGGGGTCAAACCATAGGGACAGAGAGAAAAAGCAAATAATTTCTGTGGAAACCAAAGTCAGGATTTTCCCGCCCTCACTGACAGGATTTTCCCGCCCTTTCTAACGGACAGGAGCCAGCCCTGTCCCTCCTGACAGAGCAAGGGCTCTTCCCGCTCTTTCTGACTGACCAATGGCTCTTCCCCCTCTTCCTGACAGACATGAGATGGCCCCGCCCACCCTGACAGGGACCTCCTCCCGCCCTTCCTGACTGACCACTGGGACCCCAATCTCAAAGCCCTCTCTGGAGCTGCAGTGCCTGAGCAGATATTTAAGCACAAATTTCATAGCACCCAGGTCTCGGGGTCACTGGAATAAATCCAGCCAAAATGGCCAAATGACTCATCAATAGCATTCCCATCCTTTCTGGACGACCAGCAATTATTTTCTTCCCTCAATATCAAATGTCTTTTCCTGGCTGTTCTCAAGTGGCTGGAAGAAAGCCAAAAAAGCTGAAAGCTCCAGTGCAACTCCAAGTGTTGAAAAATCAGCTTCCTTCCCCAAAATGGAATTTGACTTCTATTGAGATTAAATATTTCAAAATATTTTTTATAATTTGCCCTCAGCATTCAGAAGTTTTAGAATAGACTTGGGATATGTTTTCAAATCTTTCTCAATACACCGTTAAAAACTTGTGTTCTGAACAAACAATAAACCCCTCAATTCTAAGAGTCATGAATCACCAGCTTCTAAGGAAGCCAAGATTTAAGAAAAAAAATGCTAAACTTTGTAAGGTTTAGGGCTGAACCAAGACTTCAATGATTCGTGGGGCATCCTTGGCCAGAGGCACCCCTTCAAAATGGAGGATGCACAGCAAAAGACAGGATATGAATCTGAAAAGAAACCCCACGTGTGATTATCAGTTTGGTGCATTTTGTGCCTGTTGTATGTAGGCATTCACCTTTTCCTACAAAAGTTTGACTCTTTCACTTCAGAAAGTTTAAACTCTCTGTAATTTTGTAATACTTCTGAGAGGCCCTGTGAAGGCCAGAAGAGCACACTGGTTCCTCTTCACCCCTGAAACAGCCCCCTTCTTCGCAGCCCTCCTGGAGAAGAGCCTCGGTTTCCTCACTGGATTTTGAGTGCAGAGATCAGGGCTCCTTCACTGGCAGCTCGATGGTGAAGAAAAACAAATCCTAGGAATTTAAACTGCTCTTAACTTTTGCAGTTATGATATGCCAAAGTGTATTTTCAACTCCTAACTAGGTCATCGTAATCAACTGCCTGACAGTGGTCAGTCTGAGAGTGTGAGCAGTTACTTCAGAGATGGATATCTTAAAGGCTTGTCCTTTCCAGATAAAAATTTTTAAAGCCCGCTGTTGATACCATCGTGTTTTATGTACAGCAGTCAGTAATATTGGAAGCGCGCTGTACTGAGCTCGCTGCCAACAGCATTTCAAACGCTGCGATGCTTAGACTTGTTGTTAGCAAGTTAGATGACGTAGTGTTTTAAATGTTGGAGGCAGCTGGTTTCTCCTGCTGCTACCCCCGAACCTTTCTTCTTCGGTACTCCTAAGAGTAAGCAGTCCTAATCCAGCTTGGATAGATAATTAAAAAACTCGTGCATTGATTTATTCTAGGAAAACCTCAGGCTATGATGATATAAACACAAGGTGCGTCAATTAACAGAAGCAAGCAAAAGAAAGGGGGATTAATAAATTGAAATTTTCAGATCTTTCATCTTAAGTCTTTGGCCTTTGGGTACCTTGAGATCACTCCGGAAATATTTATGCAAAATATCTGTAGCTCTTTCCAACAATTCAACATCAAAAATCAACAGATTTTTGTTTGATATAGAGCTGACAAAATTATATCATGCCCCTAGCAATGGATTGCAAACAAAACTATATACATCAACTTGCAAGAAGCTAATTTAATGACTTGTCTCTTCTTCATAGCAGCAAACAGCAACTATGAAAAAGCACAAACAAAATACTCAATGCTTATACCTGAGATTACAAAGCAGAGATCAAAAAAACAACCAACAATAACAAGTTTCCTTGCTTCAGCCTTAATATTGCACACTTGTATATAAATATATATATAATGACATAGATTAATATCCAGGATATGACCAATAAATGAACTACAATCAATAAATGAACTAGCTGGCTCATTTCCTAAAGCCCTCTTTATTTGTTTTCCCTTTGTAAACTCTGCTGACAAAAAAAAAAACAACCCAAAATAATTTCAATTGGAAATACTGTCTGCATTTTTTATACATATTAGAAATAATGAATTATTATTAACTGTTAAGATGGAAAGAAAAATGTGAAAAAAGCAGTGTAACCGATGGATTAGCGCAATGTTTGTCCTGCTTCCACAAAGATGTGCAGTAGAGGGCACCACAGATGGCAGAGAAAAGAAAATTACTACATTGAAGCTGTTAAATTTAACACTATGATTTCACTAATCCTTGATAAAACGAGCACGATAGGGAATGAAACACTTCCAGATTTGTTTGAGTTAACAGATACCCTGTTCCCAAAAAACTCCCTTAAGATTGTCTCCTATTATAAACATCTGCTCTTATCAGTGTACTTTGGGAGGAAGCTGTGCTATGAAATAGTCTGTATGAGCTGTCTGATGCCAGTTTCAAAGTCTGTCTGTAACTGCTGAAGATGAACCTGTCTGGATCAAAACCTGCTGCTGTCACTACATACTACACAATGGAAGAGCTACACAGAACAAAAACATGCATTTATCTTAGTGCCAAGACTTTAAACTGCTTGTTATTGATTTCTCATATATAAATAACTGTGTGAGTAGAATAAATAATATATAAAGTATGTAAAAGCATAAGTATGCTTTTTTCCTTTTCTTCACTGCATACATTATCAAAAGATTTTTCCTCTTCTCCTATGCAGGGAGCATTTGGCCAGACAGGACGGTTAAGGAGAGAGATGAAGACTCAAAATCTCCACCAGCCATTTAAGAGCTTCTTGGGAGTTTGCCTACTGTGGTCCAGCAAGCCTCATTTTCTTTCTGGCTTCCTTGGTTGTGACCTGTACAATCCTTGGAAGGACAATTTGTGAGCCAACGGACTTTACTGTGAATAAGTCAGGATGAAACGGGAGCCAGATTTATCACCTGCCAGTTACATTAAAAGTTACTGATCTTCTTCTAAAGAGCAAAGCCCAGAGAAACAGGAGATAAAAAGTCATTCAGTGCTAACAGCAAACAACTTCAAATGAGGTATCTCCTTCCAACTGCCATGGTTGGTTAAAAATAAATCAAAAACAACTGATATGTGTTTTCAGTTTACCTGGCTCTGGAGTGAGAAACACCTGTGAAATATTTATTCTGTGGTGAGCCAAATCACTGTAAGAGGAAGTGGGGTTTTGTTACCTTCTCTTCTTTTTGTGTTTTATCTTTCAGCCAGAAATAAACTCTAGCAGGCCTTTCTTAAAAGGAAAAGCAAGTTTCATCTAATTTCCGTAACAGTAATTTTCAGACCCAACATTTTCTAATGCTTTTAGGGGCAGCAATGTATTTCGGGTGGCAGCAAAAGATGTGTATTTGAGACAAAGACACACAAGTAAATTAAATAAAAGAATGCCTTTTCCCAATTTAGCATAAATGCCATGTGTGCTCTGGTTCATTGACAATAATTAAGCTGCAAACAGGCAGCATTATATGACTGAACATTCCAAGACATAATTCTTACATGCTGAGAAGCTTGAGCTTGCCCAGTACTATCGTAGCCAACATTTCTCGTTCCTAAACTGGTCTCACACCAAGACACGACACTCCTTCAGCCTGATTCTCCGTCTGTAGTCCCAGTTACTATTTCAACTTCTCCTACTTGCTGCAGTTTTAAAACAGGTAGGTATATAACCTGCCTGGAAAAAAAAATAAATCAGTTGTAGTAGCTTTAAGGCTTGGAAAAGTTAGATGAAAATGAGAGTAGGATTTTCTATGGGGAAGCTGGGCATTCTACTACTTTTATTATTCTTTTGAAGAGCATGTTGTTGAGGGTCATCATAGAGAAAATATTTTGAACCATCCAAGCCTCCATGCATCATAGAATCATATATTTTGGGACCTTGGATCTAGTCCAACCCCCACGCCATGAGCAGGGACATCTTCAACCAGATCAGGTTACTCGGAGCTGTGTCCAACCTGACCTGGAATGTTTCCAGGGATGAGGGACCTACCACCTCTCTAGGCAGCATGGGCAAGTGTCTCACCACCCTCATCATAAAAATTTTCTTCCTTGTATCTAGTCTAAATCTTCCCTCTTTTAGTTTAAAGCTGTTACCCCTTGTCGTATCACAACAGGCCCTACTGAAAAGCCTGTCCCCATCTCTCCCGTAGCCCCTTCAGGTACTAAAAAGGGCTCTAAGGTCTCCCCAAAGCCTTCTCTTCTCCAAGTTGAACAACTCTCTCAGCCTGTCCTTACAGCAGAGGGGCTCCAGCCCTTGGATCATCTCTGTGGCCTCCACTGGACCCACTCCAACAAGTCCGTGTCTTTCTTGTACAGAGTGTAAGTGACTGCTGAAAATAAACCAAAGAGATTTTCTTGCTGTTGAAGAACCTATAGGTCTCCCTCATACAATTAATATATATATAATTGTATTACGAGCAAAGCGTTAAAGTCTTTCTCTGCTGTCTTCTATATCAAAATCTCATGACAGCTCAATAATAAAAGACCATGCAAATACACAGTCTCTGCACCTAATGCCATTCTATTTCTGAGAGACAAACACCCATCATTTACCTATTGCCCCATTTTCCATTGCTAGGAATGGGAATCAAATTAAAATCTGGGCTGAAGTGCTTATGTAGCAGCTAAATAACTAATAGGGATAGGGACTATGGGTGAGTTACAGCCCATTCCCTCCACTCTCTGGCGACTCCAAGAAATTAGCTGCTCTTATTGTCAGTTCGGTAAAAATCTGATCAAATCCACTTGCCAACAGGGGTGAGTTCTCAGGTAGCTACAAGTCATCCCATAGAAGCAGTAGTAATATCTAACAAATCCATTTGTAAACTTTTACATACTTGTAGAAAGCCAAATCTGGCTTTAACTGAACATTGAATAAACATGTTATTAGGAAAAAAATGTGATTTTAAAAATGTGTCAAAGGGAAAATATGTTGAAACAAACAAATGGAAGACATTTGTGCTAAAACATAACTGGAGAGCAAGAACGTCATCTATTCCATGTTCATGGGACAGCTTGAACGTAGCAGTCTTGGAAACAGCTGCACCATTCTTTCTGGCTTTCAGAAAGTAAAATGTCATGTTTACTTTCTGTTTTCCTTTTGTTGGCAAAATCCTAGAAAGCATGAACACTCAGGTGTGATTTTGCTCTATAAACCCAAAAATGCCAGCTGCTGTACATTAAAAATACTCGAGCCAAAATCTGTTCTTTCATTTATGTGAATGCTACACCAGTGCTGTCATGGCCCCAGTTTTACGCCAACAGGTAAAACTCAGGATGGACTTCAGACCTTTGTTATTAACTATTTAATAATGCCTGGGGAAAATGAAGTAAGAGGATGATGTAGGAGTCTATGCTGACACTGAGTACTGAGGGCCATATAAATCACAAAAAGGGTGGAACAGTTGATTTTTGGAAGCCTAGATTAAAATCAACTTGACATCATCCTTTAAAATGCATTCAGTGATTTTAATTAAGCACTAATGCTAATTGGTCCACGCCACAAAAATGCCAGGGGCACGGTGATGTAATTTTGGACAAGTGGCAGCCTTTACTTTTGAGGGTCCTAAAGCTCAGTGAAAAGTATATCAAATAAAAAAAAAAAAATAGCATAGATGTCTTATCTTGGTTTGCGGGGTTTTTTACTGGAGAAGAGAAAAAACATGATTCAAATATAAACATGAATCCAGCCCAAAACGTGTCTTACCGAGCCATTGTGTAAGTAGTTCTGGATGCAGTGAGACTGTGGACTGGCCTCCAGTGGAGACTTCCCTGCGCTGCCTGTCCGGGACACATTCCCAGCCCTTTCTGTATGTTTAGAGCCCGCTCTTTTCTCTGTATTCAGAGCAAACTCAGAAGTGCCAGCTGGATGTCTCAGCTGTAAAACACCTTCTGTTTGGGCACGGAGGAAGGTACAACGATCTGCTCTGTTTTGCCTTGTTTCTTTGCTGTCAGCCACGAAAGCTGCCAACCGTCTTGAGCGTGGCTTGATGGATCTTCTTCCAAGCAGCTTTCTGTCTTCTTGTTTAGGACCAGACTCTAGACGGTATTGGATGTCCCACAGCCAAAAATTTATACAGCTCACAGCTACAAGAACACATTAATTAAATGTTTGGTTAATAAAACTATGGAGTCTGTGCACATAAATACAAACATCAACAATATAAAGCTCTCCCTGGCTGATCTCATATATTGATCCCACATGGAGTTCAGTGCTGAATTTGGGCCTTGAATAGAACAAATTTATACTGGTCTCTAAAGACAAAATCTTCTGGCACAAACAGGAGTTTGGAGCTGTGGACTAAGGGTTTTTTCTACACTGGAAAATTGACTGGAATTGCTAATGCAGAATAAGCTATTCTGCAACATCTTGCTGTCTGACCTATGACTTCTCCAGACTGGAATATCCACAGAGGGAGCTATTACGGATAGTTTATTCAGAAATAGCTATTGTGGTGATTTTTCCCAGAGATAAATGCACAGAGTCTATGCATATCTACAGCAAGGAAAAAGCTTGGGCTTTTTTATGGAAGAATACTTTTTTCTGATACATAACATGCAGCAAAATGGTAACATAGAGAACTTTCAATGAGATCCTGATGCAATTGATTAAGATCCTTTATCGAATTTACTGATACATTATAATAATTTACTATTATTACCCTCATGCTAAGAACATCTCTACATCTGCAAGGCTACGTCCATTGCAGGATGTTGCATCAGCTTAACTAAATCATTTTTAAAAAACCCATATCTAATTAAGTCAGTGCAAAAATATTAATGAAATTATTTGCTGTCGTCTCTGATTGACAGATTTCACATGCCAGTCATAAGCCTTCTGATAACACCATACATGTTAAAAAGAAATATACAACAGTTCCATGCCTCTGCAAAAGCCAAGCTTTTTGGGTGTTAGCTCATTAATTTTAATAAACAATAAATAGACAATAAATAGCCACTTGCTGTGGTTATTATTATCTTAACCTCAGCAAGGTTAAGAATTCTTATTTCTCTCTTAGGCACAGGTGGATGAGCCTGGTGAGGTCTAGCACTTCGGGAGGAAGCCAGAGAGTTCCTTTGTAAAAATCTGATGTAGTGTTAATTTATTATTTCAATATTTTTCTGCATGTCCTCTACGCTGTAACGTTAAGGGGTCTCTCATGCATTGTGCTGGAAGGCATCCACGTTTGGATCCACTCACTTGGAGATTGAGTGCCAGGAATGTAAGACTGGGACCCTACCATGTCAAGGAGAAGAAATAAAAAATAGCTGGTGTAGAAATGGCATTTCTGAAAGTACTATTGTCCATTCATTAGTTCCAAGAAAACGGTATTTAAAACTTTCTCTATTAATTAAGCTGAAGGTTTTCTTTCAGTCATTTAATAAAGTTTGATACTTCATCAGGAGGAAAACTAACATGCTCATCAACCAATCCAGATTCTTATTTGGTGTGGAGAGCTAGATGAGATCATATCCTCAGCAAAATTATAGAATGCTAAGAAGCGAATCAGGAGAGCCAATTCCTAACTCTTATTTTAACGACAGGGTGCCTCATATTAGTGATGTAATGTAAGCAAATAATAGGTGTTGCTGGACAGCTGCTATTACACTATATTGGCTCTTCTCTCAAAGATTCAAGCAGGAGAGAACTGTTCCTTTAAGTTTTAAGTAAACTGATTTTCTAGGTATTTCAGCCATATTATGATGGCAAATACATCAACATTTTCATTTTAACTTAAAAGAATTTAAATAATTATTCCATTTATGTTAGTTAATTCCTGTAGAACATGCTTGTTCTATAGAGACCACATTTGCTGAAATGTACATTTAATTCCAGAAAACTGGATTTGCCAAACAAATGATATCGTGACATGTAAGAAGAGTAGCAAGAAAAACAAAATGTTGCCCCTTGGATACTTTTAAAATATTTTTGTTTTTCTATAGTTTTCCAAGGACTCTCGATTATAAAGATTTACAATCTAAAATAAATATTCATATATTTATTTATATATATATTGTATATTCTGGCAAAGAGAAAAAAACTTTATATAAAGCCATTTTTGCCAACAAACAAACAAAAATTGCCACAAGGAAATAGATACTCAGATACACACAAATGTATTAGCAAGAAAATGATAACTGAATAATTAATAGGAGGAAGATAATTAGACCACATCATTTGTCTGGACGGATGCAAATCTCTCCCGATTTGTGTACGTGTTGGGATTACTGACACACATGACTGAAATGCAGGCACTTCTGCCCTGGCAATTGGAAGTAATTCTAGCAGTTCTAAGAAGTGCTGCGTTGACAGGATATTTTCTGGGAATTGTGGCTCTGCCCACGGGAGCTGATGGGAATCACATTGTCCACTCCTACTGACAGAATGAATGGCCACAAGAGCAATCTCATACGCAATTTGTATAATCTCCTTGGGGAAAAAAAGGCTGTGGCAAAAGGATTCCCAGGGAGTCCTGGGAAAAAAGAAATGAGGTTTCATTCTGGTGCAGCAATCCATTACAAGATTATTACCTAAACCCTTTCATGTCACTGTTACACTGGAAAGAACCAAAAGAGTGGCTGGTAGGCAGAAAATGATAAATAGAAGTTGGAAAGCCAAACCAGACATCTCCCTGGAACTGGAAGAAACAGAACAAAGAAAGACCAAAATAGGATAAATCAGACAAACAAACAGGCAGAATTATGGAAGAAAATCTTATCTTTTTATTATTTTGGAATCGATTTTGCAAAACTAGGGCATAGCCTTCAATCTCAGAGACTGGAGGTCTGAAAGATGAGTTACCAAAAGGTTTTTATAACACTCTGTGCCCATCTTTTCATTTCAGTAGTGGGCATCTCTCGGGAACTTAATTCACATTCATATTGTACTTACTCTACTTGTCTGGAGGGAAGAACAACACAACACAAACCAAAGAGGTCACTGTATTCATATCAGATGGCTTTGGTCACTGATAATAAAGAATTAAAAAAACAAAACAAATAAAACAACAAAAAAAACACGAAACAAAATCAACCATTTACATGATACAAAAGTCAATATTTATGGAGACTCAATCTGATTTCCACACCTGGTGGAAAACTTCTCATTTGATAGATTACATGCTGCCTGCTTCACAAGATAAAATCTTGCAGAATATATGGACATGAGCTTTTCATAACTGTAAAATCCCAAATGGGCTTGATATTTGAAGAACATTTCTGTGCAGCACAAATACATATTTTTATCATAATTTAAAAACAAAACAAAAACCTGCAAGTTTTGCCAACTGACTTCCTATGTAAGAGTATTGCCGATAAATTGCCCTGGGGCAGATCGGTGCTAACGATATGTAAAGTTCACATTTGTACTCCATTCACTCGCACATCCATCCTGGCAAGATTAGTAATAGCGTATTTGCATTGATTTATACCAGCTATTTACAGTCCCCAGGGCACGGAGGCAGAAGTTATTAATCCATGGAAAAACCTGTCATACTCTCCTTTTTTCTAGTCATGCCCCTATCTATGTGGCAATAGATGGAATTTCCATACTGGAGTATCCTGCACAGAAGTCAACTCTTCTAAAGCCAGGTATGATGGAAATATCTGGCCAGTGTGTACCAGCACAAACTGGCAAGGAAAAGGGCAGTTAGCAGTGGTGGAGCAATGCAGGGGCTCCCTGGGGAAGTTGGACATATTGAGATAAATGGGGCTGCACCCAGTTCTGGCTCTTCCAATTCAAGAGCCGTGTGGAGAATCTAGAGAAGATTCACCAGAGGGTTACTGAGATGCTCAGGGCCAGGAGGACATGATCCAAACGGAGAGACTGAAGGTGTTGGGTTTGCTTATCCTGGAGAAAAAGAGGCCAAGGACTGATCTCTGCCTGAATGGCAGTTCCACAGATGACAGCCAAGTTCCTCTTGGTAGGTACCATCATATGACAGAACAAGGACAAATGCCCATAAATCGCAGCGTGGGAGGTTCAGTCAGAAATTAGGGAAAAAATGTTACTCATTTTTCAGGCATTCTTTGAAAACCAAAACCAAAACCTCCCTCAACAACTACTAAAACAACACCCCAGTTTGACTACAATTGAAGAACCCAATATAAAGTAAAAATTCACCAACCTCTGGTTTCTTACTGTTTCAGGTATCTCCCAGCTTCAGTTACACGGTACACTTTTACACATATTTTCACACACATGTTACCTACACGCTACATTTTTTTGTTTAAAATTCTTTGCATGCAACTAGCATTGACAGAAAGCCATTTTTTGGTGAGGAATGCGTTCTTGTTGTACAAGTAAAAACCAGAAGTATTTAATTTGCAATTACCATCATCTCCCTGAATCAAAAATTAGCTGTTTGTAACAAATTCATTGAATTGTGTGAGCACCATTGCGTCACTTTGTGAACGATGAAGAAAAATGTTGGGAAGAAAAGAAAAACTATTGAAAGGAAACTGCAAAAATCCACTAGCCCAACCAATGTGAGCATGCTAATTAACTAATGGCAGCTACTTGGATAATCAAGACAGGTTATTTCTTGTATTTATTACAGATGCTTTCAGGTATTTATTACATCAGCTGTGATATTTATCTGATCATCTGTTTAGAACACCACACTGGAACACGTGGTAGAGTAAAGGGCTTAATTTGGATCACTTAAACTGCAGATACTCTATGACACCAGCAAGTTCTCACCTTTCCCCGAGGATTTTAAATATACCGGCATTTTTTGGACAGCTTATACTAATTTTAGGGCTTCCCAAATCCAATTCCAACCACTCAGCTCTTCAGTACCTAGTGAGAAAACTGGTTTCCTTTACTTTGCATCTTTTCATTTTTCAGAGACCAGTGGTTAATATTTTTAATAAAGACACTGTATTCAAGAAACACAAAATTTTTACTACATGGGTGACATAATTATCTCTACGATGTTAAAACCAAGGCATGGACTCGCCTACAGGCAAACCAAGGCTTTCTGACCATTCGATTGCTCTCTCTACAGAAAATTTGCAATGGTAAAGATGATGACTGGAGGTACAGAAATACTGGTTTATGATTTATCAAATCAACAAGTGTTTGAAAGTGTCCTTTTTTGTTTTGGAAAGTCATCCCTGAGACTTCACCCCCATTATACTGTATTCCAGTCTGAATCTGATTTAATAATGTCTCTGTGCTTCAACATACCGCTGAAAGGACTCATGAATTGCCACATACATTTTTGTGATGAGAGGACCTTTTGTATGAACTTTTTAGAGCAGCTGGCTACAAAACATAAGAAACTTCTACCACGCCTCCCCAGACTGGTCTAAGAGATGGAAAAGCAGAAGAGCAAACACCATAACACTTTGTAGTCCTGTTTGACAACTAAAAGCTAAATTGCCTCCTGCTTTCTATTCTTAATAAAAAGCCTAAGACATGTTATACTTATTAATCTAAAGTCCACATAACTTAATATTCTGCTTCTGCCAGCAAGCAATACTGGACATCATGAGAAGAGTGTAAGAACATCTAGTGATGCTTTCCCAGCATATTCTCCTGGTCTCCTATTTATGACTCAAGAACTTCTAGAACCAGAGGTGGTGTCTTTGTATTCCTGGAATTTTTCTTCTATATTTGCACATACAGACATGTGACATACAAAGTGTCCTGCAATAGAGAGTTCTGCAAATTAACTACTTACTCTCAAAGACACATTTCCTCAAACCTGCTCTCTGCTAGTTAGTTACGATGTTCCTCACTGCGTGGAATAAGACAGTGAACTATCAGCCAGTGCCCACCTTTCCCATGCCACTCACTTGGGTTTTTTTTACATTTTTAACATATGTTCACACTGCTTCCCATTACTCTTATTGTCATGGACTTTATGCGGGCAGTAAAGAGGTGCAGAGAAAAATAGGAAAAAGCAAAGACAGAACCATGTAGAAGCCTGAACTGAAGAGAAGGGAACACAGCACTCAGGAGAGCAGAGAGTAAGGGCAGGAAAATAAAAACCTGGGGCAGAGAGTAAGGGCAGGAAAATAAGTTGGGACCAAACACACAGGAAGGAGAGGGGAAATCCCTAAATGACAGGAGCAGGTAACAATTCCCGGCAAGACCCTCTGTCTTGTTTTGGATGATACAGGTATCACGAGTCAGAAGGAATTTGGACTGTCTTACCTTGGCTGGAAGCTACACACTCCCTCTATTCCTTCTTTCCCCCTTACGCATCAGCTCTGCAATCAAATGAAGAAAATCAGTTTTTAAATTCCTTAACATTTGGGTGTACATAGGCAGGTTTTACTTCCCTTATATTCTCCACAGCCCCACTGTTATCAGTCCATAGGAATCTGAGATCATAGTTTGGCTCTGAGGAAATTCAATGTACAGAAGTACATTAAGGAGATATACCATCTTTTCTCACCAGTGAAGGGAACTTTTTTGCCCTGGCTTGAAAAAGAACTTGAGTGTGACTAAGATAAAATAGATCATGGAGAATTTGATATATGTGTAAATGTCTCCAGATATTTAATCAATGGGGAAGCAGTGGAACAGGTTTGGGCAGCCCACAGGTTGATGACCTGCTCTGATAAAAACTGGCTGGACTATAGATGTCATTCAATATCCATCCTCGCAGCAGTTTCTCATGGCCAGCTACCTACATGGAGCACAGATTCCGGATTTTATTACACTTTAATTTGCCACCCTCATACAGACTATTGCATTAGAATATAAGAAAGTAACCTGAAAGGAATACTGAAGTTTTACCTACCAAAAAAAAAAATAAAATATATATATATATAATATCCATATTGGGATGGAGAGGAGGAGACTGTAAGAAATATTGGCTAGGAGTCCTGCTATATGCATAGACATGAAATCTTGGCTGCCCACTGCATGAGCTAAAATGTTGGCTAGTAACAGTGCTCTAGAAAAGATTGAACCCTGGGGGTTACTGCTAGGCATGATGGATTTAATTAGCAGGGTGTGTCTAGACGGAACAGAGGAGATTCTTCTCAGGACATGCCTACACTTGAAACTGTGCATCTGTTAAATGATTTGAGAAAACTATTGTGTATGATCAATGCACACCGACCTCCTCACAATACTGTCCTGCACGTAAGATATTCTTATTTTCTGTCACTGCAGTTATTCATGCAATAACGACATACACTTTAGGGGCTTAGTTTAATTTCTCATCTTGTTCAAGCTCCTTTAGTGTTTTGTGCTATTTCACACGTGTTCAGTAGTGAACCTCTTCACACCTTTTCAGTTACAAATAGATTAAAACCCAGCAGATTAGTATGCTACTGAAACAAAAAAAACCACTGAAAATGCTAATGTGATGGTTTTGTCTCTGATCAGGCTACATTAAATCGCTCATTTCCATTTATGCAACAGAAGATTTTGTTAGTCAATAAATCCACGCAATCTTAGAGGAAAGAATTAATCTTACACAATTGGAGTTTTGTTTCAGGGAATTAATTTATGCTAAGAGATTCAGTCTCAGTTGAAAAGATTTAGTGTGTTTGTGCTCTGCTTAGCAGTTTTATTTGTTCTTTAATTTGCAGGAGTCCATACTAGGAAATAATTTACCAAAACTGCTGAGAGGAAAGGGATGTGCACATCACGTTTGTGTGCAGGCAAGAAACAGGGGCTCTTGAGCTGTGCTACTAGTTGAGACCCTTAAAGACCTCGGGAAGTCTCTGAACGCTTACATGTCAGTTGCTCCGTCTGTAAGAGGGAAATTGGGCACCTGGTTGTCTCACGCCACCGCTGCTAGTGCTGGTGGCCACCGAAGGCGCAGTTGGTAAGTGCACGACTAGTATTACCAATGTAACAAAATCAAAGAAAGCGGGATAAGATTTCATGGATGGGAAACGCCACCTTAACAAGAGCCTTTTTCAAAGGTCTTTCTCTCCTGACAAAAGATGAGGAAATTACTAGTAAATGCATTAAATTGTACTACAGGAGGGGAAAAAAACTGCCATCTTTACATTCTGCCAAGAGGAGGAAACCAGCTTTGAGCTGTATTATGGAACAAAATGTTTGTATGTTGAGAGTGATCCTGTCTCGAGCTTGTTGTCCCAGTGTGGGAATTTCATTTGCGAAAGATTGTTCTGCAAAGAGCATCTAAGCCTGTCCCCCCCCCGCCTTTCCCAGGAACTCTGGCTGCTTCGCTTACTCTTTCTGGCTGTGAAGCCTGAAAAGAGTTCACAGAGGAGCAACAGGATCAGACTTCCCCTCTCACCTTTTGTTGCAGAAAAAGAAAAGGGTTTGATCCCGCTCTCTAAAAACACTTCAGAGCGAATCAGACCACAAACAAACCCGTGTTACACACAAAATGCCCACTCGCAAAAAAAACGCATCACGTTCCTAACTCTCGGACTTAAAATCTTTAAAGCTGCTATTTACAAGCAAATATAGCCAAATATCTTTAAGACCTAATACAAGTGATACTAAAACTATCATTTGCTATGACTTTAAGGAAAACTGATGTGAGCCCATGGCCGCCCAGGCACATGCACATCCACATATTTCATCCACCCCACCACCACCAGTTCCAGGTCACACTGATTAACACTTTTCACATAAACACACTTTTTCTTATTTGAAATGTTAATGCCTGCTTAGTGCAAGGTGAAAGTCTATCCAACGATAGAATCCCTTAAGAGTGTTAATTAAACAGGACAATAATAATCCACTGGTGATTTATAGTGAGGTGGATTACTAGACCATAGCGGTTGGTCTGATAGGCATTTATTGCCTACTTAACCATTTAAGTATAACAAAAAAAATCATTGTGGTACAAAAGGTGATGAATGTTTCTGCTAAAACAGTCCATTAAGATGATTCATTAACATTACAAAGAGGTCTGCAGCCTGCGTGCCACTTGGAGCCTGTAAAAGTCTGGGAAAGTGAGAGGCATTACCATAGGAAATGCTTTATGCTAAATGTGCGCTGATAGAATCTAAAGTCCACTTTCTGCAGATAACATCACTTTTTACATTTTGCACTACAAGGTCTAAGGGTGCTTTGTACTTCTCTGCTGGGAAGACACATTCTCCAGCTGGAGCACTGAGGAGAAGAGCAATAAAAGTCACAAGGCTCTGGCACACATTCGAGTCCCCCGTCTTCCCCTTTGAACTGGTGCTCCTGGAATGCCAAGTCGCTGGTTACACCACTGCCCAGTGACACGGGAGTCATGAGTTATAGTCACAACAGCTACAACTTTATTAAATGCACATCAAATAAAGCTCGTGTAATGATCTTTTCAGGTCAAATAACAGCAGATGCCTGCTGTGTAGCAGCAAGGAGGTACACCAGCTTCTGCTGATACACGCAATTGTAGGAGGGTTAAAGCAGCGTGTAAACGTATCCAAAATACCAAAATTAAGACCTCAATATTTTCCTAACAAATTATTCCCTGAAAAGTGGAACTAATGAAGCTTGATTCTTTATGGATTTATGTTACATGTCTTACACCTCCCTATTGGAGCCACCCCAGCTGTCTGGTCCTCCACCATCCCACACTCCGATGCCTCTAGCCCCCTTCAGCCTTCCAGACTCTCCCCCTCACCAAGAACACGCGATATCTCCTCTTCCCTGGCATCTTTCCCCTACCATCCCCTGCCTTTTTTGATTTGGCAGCTGAATAAAGGGGTACTTTCGCCAAGGAATATCACAGCAAAGTGCAAATCAGTCAAACGGCTTGCTGCTGTCAAACACAATGAATAATTGCTGAATTCTCCCTTCTTCCTCAATGGCAGCATTAATAAGGATTCCTTCCTCTACTTTGGTGCTAATTCTTGCAACACTGGTAAGGACACACTATCTCGGAAACATCTATGTAATGTGTGAACAAAGTGTCAGCATATTGGAAACTGGGTCAGACAAATAATAAGATTGTGTAAGTAGTTTCCCTAGGGAACCAGACTGAGAGGCGTGATAGGATCTCCACTGACCACAGCTCAGTAGAATCTTGTTTATATATTTCATCTGAAGTAGAGCATCACCCAGAGCTTCCTAAATGACAGGAAGCATGTACAGCACCCGTTCAGACTCCCTGCGTTAGCTCAGAACGAGCTAGACCAGGTTCTAGGAGCAGATCGAGAAACTTCCACCAGAGCTAATAAACTCTGCTTCTCCATAGGTAATTAGACTATTTTATTTCTCAGTAGATGAATTAGCACAGCTATACCAAATTCTAGGCTGGAGATGACTTAGATAGTTTTGCTGTCTCTGGATGGTGTTCATTTTAACTTCTGGAGACTTCAGAAGTGAATGTTAAAAGTGAAACATAACAGATACTGAATCTGTACAAGAGAATGGAGCTGAGAGGCACATGTTGACATCAAACTGAGCTACTCCCAATATTGTTCAACACCATTTAACTGCCTGGGGAACTGGGCAAGGCACATTTAATCTCTGATGCAAAATATATTTCCATTTTGTTCTTCTAGGAAAACAAGGCATTGACTACATACATAATGTCTGGAACAAGGCTTTATTACAGGGCATGCTGAACTGGACTGACTTCATCTACAGAAATGGGACAACCGTTTTCAAGTAGGGCCATTAACCCAGTAACCAACTTTCCAAGAACCAGTTGCCAAAATGGTAAACATCTTTAAAATTAACTCTGCTGATTAATGAATTGAGAGTGCTGAGGCATGGACAGAGCGTGCTGCTGAAATGTATTCTCGCCACCTCTACATAGGCTTCTAGACTCCCCTGGGACACCTGCAAGCCTCAGCTCTTAGTCACTGATGCCCAAGGGTGCACAGCGCTGGGGAAGTGCCTTTACAGCAGGATCAGGCCTGGGTGTAAGAAAGAGCAGGGAGGAGGGAACACAGACCATGGGAGGTTGGTAGGAGCACAGGCGAAACCAGAAAGAGAAGCTGAACATGTGTGTCCAGTGGAGCTGGATGAGATTCAGAGAGGCACCGGGAACAAGGATGAAAGGATCGAATTGCAAGATCCATGCAAAAGAGAAGAGCTGCAATTTCAACCCAATAAATTTTCTGATTTTTGTTTTCCCTACATATTGAATTTAACTTATTTTCATTATCAGCTGAGAGACAGCCACCAACAGCTTTTTAAATTTTATTCTACATATTCCTTATGAAGTTCTCACAGATTTACACACAGAGATTTTATCATCCCAGACCACATTTCGCTTGTGATCTCTTCTTAAATCTACAAAAATACAGAAGGTAAATGTTTCACATTTGTAGAATACAGAGGTAGGTCTCAGTTCAGAAAAGCTGGTTGGGAACTTTTGGACAAAGTGCTTCTTGTCATCAAAATATGCCAACTTATCAAAAGTAAATTTTTTTAAAAGTAATATATTGATTTCCATGGAAATAGAGTCAGGCAGGTTCAGGTATTTCCATGAGAAAAATCTGTTCCAAGTGAGAATAGAATAGAAATGTGTTACTTTATTTACTCTCAAAGTTAGGAAAATACCCAAAAGTATGACAGCATTCTACCAAATGCGAGAGAATAAGTGATTGTCTATTCTCTATACAGCTTCCTTACTTTGCTTAAAATATATATATGTAAAATTCCCAAGGCCAAAGAGAGACTGAGTGACCAAAGGGCCTGGTGACTAACTCTCACCTACGAAGTACAGGACTCCAAGCAAACTCTTTTTCTATCCACTTCAGAGCCCAACTTTGAGTCTGACAAAAATAATGTTGAAAACATTATGTCAAATGTCTGCTCCAAATCCCATAAAGCACCACTTGGACACGGCCCAAGTAAATACCCTAGCCACTGGATGTTGGCTATTCTGGGATGTCTCATTCTTTCTATTCATGTTTTGTTTTTTAAATCATTCTGTGACAAATCTAAAACAAATGTCAAAACCGTTAATTTTTTTATATACTAGATTTTTTTTTTTTGTTTCTAGACAACTTTAATTCTCAGTGCACCACCCTTAACTCTTCAATTCATTTTTTTCTCTTATAAGTTGATCCAAGTTGCTGGCCTTTAGAAGAGTGAGTGACATTTAACTTTTGCATAGGGAAAATTAACTTGATTTGTGCATTCTGGTATTATCCTGTATCACTGATTTTTAAAGCATGCTTCACAAGTGTTTGGGCCCATGATATGCTTTTACAGGGATCCAAAAAGGTAAATAAGACAGATTGCTTTGATATGACCAAAGAATTGGCTACTGCCAAAGTCTACAAATCAGAAAATTTTAAAGATCACTGCTTTATACCCACATAACTGTGTCCTACTGTTGTCAGTATAGGTCAAAAGCTTGCAATAAGCTTTTATTTGCTGGATAAATAGCTGGAATAAATAACTGCTAACATTATTAAAATCTAAAAGAACCACAAGATTGTTTCAAAAACAGTAAGGAGAATACTTTGGCTCAGGAGATTCATGCATAACCTCAAGAGAAAGCAATTTTGCATCAGTCAAAGTTAATTTAAAGTTCATGGTGTTACTTTTTCCTCATGTTTATCCTAATGCGATAATATGAAAACTAGAAAAAAATTATCCTCTGACACTGTTGCTCTCCAGAACTAACAGTTATCACATCTCTAATATGTCCCCTAAACATGAGAGTTTCTAGTTAAAACATCAAATAAAATCTGGTTTACATGACATTGAACACAGATAGAAATCCAACTGTTCATTTATTCTGATAAATTAATTCTCATAAACTTCTGTAGATGGATTCAGAAGACAAGGTGTCTTTTCATCCTATCCACCTGGATTTCTCAGCAAGTCTCTGAGGCAACAAATTTTAGACAGATACAGTTAGTCTTTTTTTAGAAATTTTCAGTTAAACCAATCCTCAAATGCAGATTTTGGAGGAAAGATGTGACAAAATTAATACTGAACCTTCAGGCTACCACATTACACAGTTACCATATTTAATCCTGAAAACTAGCTCTCCAGCACTTTGTACAATGCTTAAATGCAAACAAATAAAAAAAATTAAATTGCATTCATGAAAAACATTGGCGTGAGCTTATGGACCTCAGCTATGCTGCCACAAAAAACGGTTGTTTTCAGAAAAGGCCAGGTCAAGTCTCAGCTGCTCTTCCTCAGAACTGCCCTTTAACAGAAGCATTTTCTCTATCCCCCGCGTAACAACACAGCTTGCAGTAGAGAGACGAATTAGGCTCTGCATTTTATTAGCTCCCTTGATGTCCAAACTGCTCCTCCATACATACCAAATATAGTAAACAGTAAATGCTCAGCTTTTTGTTCCTGCCTCAAGGCTCAGAAACAACTTGCAAATCCTCTCAATTCATTTTACGTCCCCATTCCTTCCATTAGACTTGCTAACAGTGGCCTTCACAAAGATTCTTTTGTTTCTACTGGAAATCTCTTCAAGATTTCTTTGACATTTCTCTTTCTCTCAGTATCCTGTCACAGGGCACTAGACCTTCATCCTGCATTTACCCAAATCCTTCCTTTTTCCAAGACACGCTGAAACCTTCCATCCCACTCTGCTAGGAAGGAAGAGTGTGGGCACTATCCGAAGCCGAAAAACAAAAGCCCAAAGCCACCAACCGCTGAGCACTTCCCACAAATGGCAGAGTGCCCTCAGCCCCCATCACATAGGGGAGACTTGAAGGTGTTCTGAATCTTGTAGGAGTTACTTTTCTCCGTGATTTAGCCTGTACTCAATGTGGTTCCTGTATTTATGGATGCTCTCTGTTCTCCTTCCATGTTCTCTTCCTATGTTTCCAAATGAAGCAGTAGCTTGCATTTTAAGCTAGAGATACCCCTACTAAATGAGATGCCAGGACACAAACTCCAGCTTCTTTCAGAAAAAAATGGCATTTCTATTTGCAAATGTAATCAGTGTAATTCCCAAATCATCCAAACTATGGACTTTTGCTGCCTGACCTACCACTGCTTCCCAATTACATATAACAAAAATGCTCTGTAAATAGGGTTTTGTTTAAATGGAAGGTCTTCTATGCTATTCTTCTGATGTATTCAGGACACAGAAAGAGGGACAGAAATAATCAGGAAGTGATTCATAAGCTCCACAGCCTTCAGCTGCGTGAAGCCACGCTGTCTGTGCTACACACATCTGTACAGAGCATCCTACAGTGCCCATCTGGAAGAACAAGAGTTTGGTCTTTAGTGGTCTCAGTTTGTATCTCTTATTTCTCTAGAAACTAAACAACTGAAACCTTTCCCTTGCTCACGATAAACACATTATTCACAAAAATGATTTTTACCTCCAAAGCAAATGTAAGGATCGCACTGGTCTGTAAAAATCTTAAATCCTTCAGACTTCGCATTTTAATTTTCATATGAGCCTAACAGATAATTTTTTTTTTAAATGAGTTAAGCTTTTATATTAAACTCATAAGAATCTATTTTATAGCCCCATGATTTAAGTAAACAAACAAACAAACCGCTTCCTTCTGCTCTTTTCCTGACAATCCAAATATTTAGAACTCTTTATAGGATGCTAATTGTGGAAATTCATGCTTTTAAATTATTCTTTTCGGGTGCCTTGAACAACAAAAACAACAGATTCTCTCTTGCGGTCGGACCACCAAAGCGGAGTAAAGTGCAGTAACTCTGAGTTTCTGCCCCACGTTCTGCTCTGCTTGTCCTTTTGAAAGGGGTCTCAATGAAGAGCCTTGTTGAGACCTCCGCTGGTGCCACTGTTTATAGAGGGGGTCATTAGGAACAGTTTAGTCAGAACAAAAGGGGTTTTGTTTCTATTGTCCCGCTTGCACTTTGACGATGTCTTAACTGAAAAATTATCTTAATAGCCTCACAGTATATATTTGCCTATGGGGCTCCGACAACTGCAGGAAAGGCTTCGGATGAATGCCGGGGAGATGCACTTTACAAAGCGGACTCAGTGCACGCTGGGCACCGGTCAGGAAGCAGAACTTTTCCGACTGAAAACTTAGAAGTCCCCGTCTCAGAAAGATAAAACTCTCCCAGCCTCGGCGCTTCGAACCCAAGGGTCCTCCGCAAACAGAGCCCCGCACGCAGCCGCGTTAGTTCCTCGCCGCGGTAACTAACCGCACCTCCCTCTGCTATGCCACTCTGCGCCACCAGAGGAAACCGTCCCTTCGTGTTATTTTAAAATCCTCCAGCACACAAACTCCTGATTAATGATTTTTCTGCTGCTGGGGCTCCGGGAGATGGTTTCACGCAGCCACTTGTAACGTGGCAAAAAAACCTCCTCCGCGGGTCGGCGCGGGAGCTGGGACGGTCCCCAAACCGCGGGGAATTGGGGCCAAAACCGTGCGACTCCGCGCAACGCAGGGAGGGATTTTTGTGGCTGGGGCTTTAGAGAATCAAATGAATCTCCCAACTTCCATCTTGCTTCAGACCCGTTCAGAAACACTGCTATAAATCACGGCAGATATAAAGAAAGTTATTTTAGAGGCAGAATCGCAGACAAAAAAAGTGCACATTTTATGGCTGCGGCCCCACACAGCTCAAAACTGGCAGCTCAGAACCTCCCATTTGAGTGGCTCTAGCATGTATTCAAAATAAACTGCTAAAATAATTGTTCCTATGGAAATGAAATATAAATAAAAGTAGAAGCTGAGACCATATTAAGATAATGTTGGACCAAATTCTGTTTCCTGCTTATTTAAACGCGCAAGATAAGCCACACCAGGAGAGAAACCGTGGGGTGCAGCTGTTGTATATAATCCTGCTTCCTACAGACCTGTAAAACCCACAGTCTCCGAAGATCTCTCTGCTCCAGCGACAGAAGTTTTATGATTCAGGGGCATGGTACATATGGTTTAGCATACACACCCCAATTTTCCATGCAACCTCCCCTCTTAGGATTACTAATACTTGTGGCATGAGTAGTTTGTACAGCAGCTGTGCAAGGGTTATGCAAGCATTTATGTACACATTGGAATAAAGGCACAAAATAATGGTTCTTTTGAGGTATTGCTCTGCACCTGCCTGGAGAGAAAAAGCAAATCCACCCAAATTTGTCCCATTGCATTTTACGGGTCGGAATCAGTTACTATTGCTCACTTTGAAAACAACGAATAGGTTTTACGTGCTTTTTTGTACATAGCTGAGTGTAAAAATACCAAACATCTTCATCCTTAGTGAATACAAACAGCAGAAAACTACAAAATACTCTAGAAGATATAAATATATGTTAACAAGAGGAATCCCCATTGTCTGATGCAGGACTGAAGAAGCCAAGATCACCATTTTTTACAAGAAAAAGTTACAACTCAGCAGGCTCTCAGAGGCACAGGGTGCTGCAGCTTAAGTCTGCTCCCAACAGTGACACGGAAAGGCGTGTGTTCTCAGCACAGGTTTTCACAAATGTAAATATAAATATTTCAGATGTTCTGATCACAATGTTACCAATGAAGGACATGCCTGGGTTTTTGCCAAAAGCTTCAGTCGAATCGAGCGTGCACAGAATAATTCAGCAATAGAGAAGTTAACTCTGTTTTGTTTGGGCTACTTTGGCGATTCGTGGACCTAGAAGTGGTGCGACGTTAAACGACATTCATATCCATGGATCTGTGCTACACAAATATATTACTTAAAGACATTGTTGAAGTATACTGGTGTATGCACATTCTCACACCAATATATATACAATCACATACAAACATATACATAAAATATAACATAGGCCTATATCCAAGCTGAATATAGATGTATGATAAATACAACACTACAAATGGTTGAATGATATGAACTCATTTCTAATGTTCTCTGGAGTAAATAAGAGGATCCCCACGGAGATCCGGTTTCATAAAGTGAATCCTTTGAAGTGCTGAACTGTGTAAGATTGAACTTTGACCACCTTCCTCAACTGATGAGCACTAGTTTCAGCACTATAGTCCCATTTTGTAAATCCAAAGATCATTTTCTATTTTATTTATCACTAGCATCTCTGGGCAGTAGCCATGAGAATCAATGTTTAATTTTTATAACGTAATCAGCATAGTCCAACCCAGCACAGTTCAACCCAGAATCTGTTCAAATTCCTGGATTAGAGCTAATATAATGGCTTACCCATAATGCGATTACTTTCATGTTGGTGAATATGTTCTCAGTAATAACGCCGAAGAGATGAATAGGAACTTTTGATAAGAATGATCCAATATAGCATAATTAAATATGCAAGCTAATTATACATTCTTATACAAATAATGATGCTATTATTTCTGTTATATAAGTGTTTTGCGTGCACAGGGCCCAGAGGAATGGTTCAAAATTCCCTAAACACATGCTATTTTAGTGGGAATATTTGGAAGAAGAAAAAAGTTTGCTATAATTTAGGACTTGCACTTTGTTCAAGACAAATGAGAGAAGATGCAAACCAGAATGGAAAAGAAACATGGTTAAAGTTATAAAGAGGACATCAAAGTCAGAAGGCAAGGAGCTTGAAACTGAATCAGCAGAAGAGAGGAAAAAAATGCTTTGTGTCTGATTTCTAAAGAGTCATGAAATGAGCCTGTGAGCAGAACCCAGGCTTTGTACTGCGTTTGGTAAAACTGAATGCAAATGGCCAAATCCTGCCACTGGCATATGCCTAATACGGGTACACAATGATGACGGCAGCACATACAAATCCATCGAGCACAAACCTGCACATTTTTGTCCATTTCACGTTTTAAACTCAGGCCCTTTATCTCTTAAATACATGCTCCCAACCATACTGACTTCCACACAAACAAAAACAATGGCAGTAGTTGGTACAAAAATCAGATAAGAGTGAACACGCAAAGCTCAAAGACATCAAAAAGTTACTCAATTGGTAATGCGGCTTGTGCAGAACCTCAGAAACATTGGGAGTTTGTTTTTATAGAAATTATCTGAAGCAGCAAGTGCCAACAGGGATTACTTCATCATAAGCATTTACTTTTCCTCCTCAAGAAGAGGAGGACAGACAAGCAGAGAAGAGTAAGAGGAAAAACTGGTTTCTTAATTGATCCAGGAAGGAGGAGGAAAAAAGACAACGACATGAGGGTGCCAATATTTCAGCAACCTGTGTGCAACTGATCCCGCGGGAAGCAGGACGGGGTTTCCACGGCAGGCAAGAAAGGGGGGAAGAGAAGGACGTTGTCCCCGAGAAAGGCAATCCAGTTTGTACCTTTGCTGTTTGAAATTCAAGCTCGGATGTGAGGACTGAACCACTGCAGCCTGAGCTGCATCATCCTTTGTTGTGTGGAGCAGAATAAAGGCTGCTCTTTGTTGTGTCCCGAAGCGAGCTGGAGTCAAGAGCCGAGGACTTCGCAGTCAAAAAAATTATTCTTTAACAGATCCCCTTTCTCATTGCACACTTCTGGAGCGTTTTATGCCGCTTCAAGAATACATGCAAGCAGTACCCCCATTGCAAACTATTATGCATATATTTAATGCTGTACTTTGTGCAACAGGATCACAGAAAACACTGTTATAAAAGATTAAACTCTTGCAATTATTCCTGTGAAAGCAGCATTAAAGCACCTCTTTAAAGAACATATTCAGCATTAAATCAGGATGGATCTAAACTTGGCCAAACCCAGACCACCAAAACACACAAAACAAGAAGGAAATACATTCAAACACCACTTCATCGGGAAATTTGTCAAATCAAGAGACTTGAAGTTTTACTTTTCTTTCCCTGCTGTTTCTTCCATGACACAGCTTCAACAGTCGTTACCTGAAGTGTGAACAAGTCAGGTTCCAAACCTCCCAAACTACCTTGTTTCTTTCCTTTCTCTCAAAGAGGGATGTCATTCCAAAGCACCACACTAACCTGAAATTTAGTCAGTTTTTAAATGGGAGCTACAGGCAATTCAGGTGTAAGTAATTGAGGCAGCAGAGACACCTGCTCTCCAGTCCACTGTTCCATCCTTACCGATTTTTTACTCTCACATCCACGATGAAGGCGAGTTTCCTTGCCCTGCTGCTGCTTGAGGAAAGGCCAACGCTCAAAACTCAGGGAAAATTAACTGCCCACAAGGAACAAAAAAAAAAAGGTGAAATCAAGTTATCTGCAGCAGAAAGGGAGAGCGCAGGGATACTCAATCATCTGTCTGCCCTTCCACCATCAGCTTAAGGCAACCTAAGGCAGCCCAGCCCAGCCACCCTCTCCTTGCCCCCAGCCGTGCATTCCTGTGGCCTCCCCAGTTCCAGCACAGTAAGTCATCAGTCAGAACAAGGAGCTGATCCAGCAGAAAATTAATTCAGCAAAACCAAATATATAAATGGTTAAAAACCCCATTACTCTTAAAAACAGAATCAGCTCCCTGACCTGTGTGTGGATCTAAGTGTGAGCAGCGGCTTTGGAAAGGGGTGGGGTTGTACAGCTGAAGGTCCAGGCTGGGGTGGGATGAGAAAAAAAAACATTTTTCTCAGGAGGAACCTGGCTTTAAATCAGCTTAAGTTGATCTAGAAACCACACCCTCCGCAAGAGAGAAATTTAGGCAAATAGCTGCCTGGCTACGAGCAGGTTAGTGTTGCTCCTCAGGAAGTACAAAAGATGCTAGAGAATTTAATCTTAACTGGCTATCCAAAAATGCAGCTGCTTAGGTGTTGGAGCAATAGGCAGCTGCAGGGGTGGTGTCTGAGCACCCTCATTAGCACCAGTGAGTTTAGCAAGTGCTCTTACCTAAGGAGGATGTGTCTTCACAACCTCTCTCCCCCACCATCCTCCCAGGGCTTGAGCTATTCCTGAACATCTGTTAGGACTGAGCAAGGAGTTCAATGCTGGTTTCACCACTATTTCAATTGCTCCGTGAGTCATTTCAATGTCATGCCTCAGTTTCCCTGTTATTAAGAGGTGCACATACATGCATACAAACACCCTAAATCACTCAAAGTGTTTCCCATGCAGCTTTTTTGACTAGTTACCTGCCATTCAGACAAGGGGTTTAAACATAAAGAGCTACAAGAAGCACCAAATATTAGTTTCCTGAACAGATGCAGGACCTGGTGCTGGATACTAGTGGATATCGCTTGCCTGAAAATATCAGATGAACAGCCTATTAAAAAACCAATGCTGACCTCCATTATTCCTGCCCCTCTTCTTCCTCCTTTGCCTAAGGAGAGAATCTTAATGTCAGCATAAACTTAGTGTGTATATACATGGTTATACACCAGTTACCTCGGGCTGGATTCAGTGACCCAGATAAACTCTTCCATCCTGCCTTCCTCTTACTTTCCAAGTAAAATTTGGAAGCAGCAGTCTACGTGTGTTATCTGAAATTATTATCTTTATTATTATTTACCATTCCAGTAGACATCTACCCAGACTAATCAGGACTGGGGCTCCATTATGGTAGATGTACCACCCACTGAGGTTTTGTTTTTTTTTTTTAAAAAAAGACACAGCTTTAAAAAGTTTAAAAAGTCCATCGCAAGACAGTATTCCACAAAGGGCTGTGCCAGAGAGCTGAAGGGAAGGTGGGAGGGCAGGATAACGTAATGGCATCAACTACCCGTGTGCACAGGTTGATGGTTCCCCTCCAAGGAAACGCTGCTGGTTTTACAACTGTCTCCTGATAACTCCCACCTTGGATTTCCAATGCTCCTCCATTAACCCTCCTCGCTGCCAGCTGGAAAAAGTGACCTGGGGCTCTATGCGCGCAGACAAACGCGTGTACGTGCGTGAATATATAATCATCACATTTTAAATTATTTAGTGCTGTTGGGTTTGTCCCGGACAGTCTCCCTGTACTTCTTTAAAAAAAAAAAAAATAATAATCCCGAGCGGTAGGGCAGCAAAAAGCACGGCTGGGTACGCATCTGGTGCGGGCAGACGATACACTTGCATCTATAAACTCTCTGGGAGTCCGGGCCCCTTCCTTACGCATAAACCACCCTCCCTCCTGGGGTGTCTTCTCCTTAATTACGTTCAGGCTAATTTAAGCGCTTGGGACCGGTCACCCTCTCCCCCGAGCCAGCAGCCTCCACAAACATCCTGCAAAGCAACCTGATCGGATCTTCCTCCTCCAGGCACTTACACGGATTTTTTTTTTTTTTTTTTTTTTTTTTTTTTTTCTTTCCTTCCCTCGTCCCAAGCGGTTTGGAGCGGGCGAGCGAGAGCGCTTGGGTTTTCCAGCCTGCTCCTCCCACCAGAGACAACCTCCCGCTGCCTCTCGCCCGAGCCGCACAGCGCACACGGCTCCGCCGCGGCGTGCGGGACGCGGGGCAGACCGCGCCGCTCCCGGGAGAAAGCCCCCCTCGGGGCCGGCCGCCGCCGCCGCTCCTCCGTCCATGGGCCGGGGCCGCTGAGGCAGCCCCCCCCCCCAACTCCCCCCCCCCTCCCCTCCCCGACCCCGCCGGGCCATGAGCGGGCTGCGGCGCCTCCGCGGGGGCCGCCGGTGAGGGCGGTGGGGCCGCGCCGCCGTCCCCTCCCCGCGCCGTTCCGCGCCCCGCGCATGCCGGTGGGGCGCGTCCCGCGGCGGGGCAGCCCCGCGCCCCCCGCGCCGCCGCCGCCGCTGCCGCCGCCGCCCCTGCCCCTCCGCAGCCGCCGCCGCTGCTGCCGCCGCCGAGCCGCGATGCCGGCGGCGGGGCGCGGGCAGCCCGCCTCCTGGCTCCTGGTGCTGGGCGCCGCCGCCCCCGCCCTCTGGCTGCGCTGCGTCCTGGCCGACTTCACGGTGGACAACGAGGTGCACTCCAGCTTCATCCACCGGCGGCTGCGCGGCCCCGAGCGCCGCGAGATGCAGCGGGAGATCCTCTCCATCCTCGGCCTGCCGCACCGCCCGCGGCCCCACCTCCACGGCAAGCACAACTCGGCCCCCATGTTCATGCTGGACCTCTACAATGCCATGTCCGTGGAGGAGGGGGCGGCGGGGGCCGCCGCCGAGGAGGGCGAGGGCTTCTCCTACCCCTACAAGCCCATCTTCAGCACCCAGGGGCCGCCCCTGGCCAGCCTGCAGGACAGCAACTTCCTCACCGAGGCTGACATGGTCATGAGCTTCGTCAACTTGGGTGAGTGCCTGCCCTCGGCGAGGCTGGAGCCGGGATGACCGGGTGGGAGAACTGTGCCGGTGTAGGGGGGGAGGCTGGAGCAGAGCCCTGGCCACCGACGGGAGGGCAGGGGGCCGGTGGCACAGGTGGCCACCCGGTAGGGAGCTGTTTCTGCAGCGGGTCCGATGGGTGGCATCCCTCTTGGGCGAGGAAGGGCAGGTAGCGGCCCTTGGGAAGGCGGCTGCTTTGCGGGACGGTAATTAAATGGCAGTAACACGGAGAGGGCCGTGACTCTCCATCCCGGCACTCGGAGAGCCACAACCTCTCGCCACCCTCCACCCCGCAGACCAACACACCCAGTTCTTTGTCGTCTTCTCCCTTGGATAGTAACTTGCTGCACCTCAGAAATTGGATTTGCAGGTAGGAGCCGAACAGGACAATTAGTGGGTCTGTCCCGCATCCCGCACCGCCACACGGAAGGCACGGAACCCAGGCAGGACCACGGGTCCTGGCACGGCTCCCAGCTGCGGGCTGGCCCGGGTGCGGGATGCAGAGCCCTCGGGGCTGCCGAGACGGAGAGTTCCCTGTGGCATCCCAGCGCCGCGCTCCCGCGGCCGGAGGGGCTCGCACGTGTTTTCCTAATGGCTTGAGAGGGATTCCACAGAAAATCCTTATTTACTCCTGCAGCTTTTCCTGTTGACCCTGGTTTCTGCCGCTAACTCGCCTCTTTTCACAAGCACATGTGGATGGGTTTATGCAAATGATAGGAGAGTTGGCATGCTTTGTATGCGGCTCGCTAGGCCTCTCTAATTGGATGCCACGGCCCAATCTGATTTCTATTTGCTCGCTGTAGATTGCACACCCCTGTGGACCGACTTGGCCGGATTTGAGTAAAAGGTTGCCGGGATGAGCATTCTATTTAAAATATATAATTACAGACCCTGGTTCACTCTGTCCATTTTTAGGCGGTGTCATGTGCAGCTCTGAAACCACCACACGTACAGATTAGGTGCCTGCACGTTCAAGACAGAATCCGAATAGTATTCCCAAACTATTGGAAATACTTCGTCCCAAACAAAGGGAGACGCAAAGAGCAGGAGGAGCCCACCTCTGGCACGTAACCCACCAGGGATTATAGACCCCCCCATAAATCCATTAACACCTTTATGGACGTCACTGTTCTGGACGCTTCTACTGTCTGGAACTTCAGAGGCAACAAAGATTAAATCACCGGCTAAATCACCACCTCTCTAATCCCAGCGCTTTAACTAACTGAAAAAGATCAGTAGCTGTAAAGGTTCTGTGACACACGTTAATAATTATTAGGCACGGTAGCCATCCTGCCACAATTCTTGCATGATGGGGAGGCCCGGGACGCTGTGGGAGATCTCCAGTTTGCATGAGCTGCACCTCCTTATTAACCACCATAAGCTTCCCAGTGGGAAGCTCGGAATTACATCTGGCCTGGGGGCTGCGCTCCCTGAGCGCTGGTGCTTTCCGTGTGGAATTACAGCGGTTGTCTGATCGCTGCTAGATACTTAAGCCGATCAGCAATGATACATTTAAAATCAAATATTTGAGCAGCCAAAAGTACCAACGGCAGTCAAATATTTGACTTGGGAGATAAGAGCGATCTGGTTAACATTGTTCTCCGCAGTTCTTGGGTCCTACACCATGTAGAGTGCGGGGAGAGTCCCCAACAGCAGACAAAGGATGTTGAAATAACGATAGCGAAATTCACGCTTCTGTTTCCATGTCGGTAGAGAGGAGAGAAGCTTTATGAAACCTGTAAGAACCTGACAGAAGGGAGGTTAGCTGTGGGGAAGCAGCTCTGCTCCTCAGGTGTAGTTATTTTCTGCCTAACATTCCTCCGTGAGACTGCAGCGTCCCCTCCTCTGCTTCCTCTGGCTGGAAGAGGCACCTTTGCAGCCCGTGGAAGTTTTACATCAAAGGAATTCGTAATCAGGTTCACGATTATGTTGAATACAAACGAGTGGAACCGATCCGCAAAGTGTGAACTAAAAATTACATTTTGGATGTGTCTGTTTCTGAGTGAGAACTTCTTAGAGAGCAGGTTGTACCTGCACGAACGGTACGTGATCAATACTGACATCCCCGTGCGATGGGGTGGCTGGCGTGGACACAGTCATTCTTTTCCACCTGCTGGATTTTGTCGTCGGCTTAGAAATCCAAAAGCGCTCTTTCTGCAAAATACTTCGTTATCACTTTAGTTAATTGCTGTCAGCATGGTCTGTGCAGAAGAGCGCAGGTAAAATCCAGCAGTTTTAAGAAGGACAGGTGGAATTATTGCCAGCAAGCCACATTTTGGAGGTTTATCTGTACTGTTTTGTTCCCTTGTCAACAGTGCATGCCAGGACGAGTTTAGAAAGGACAGAGATCTATAATAGCTTTCTTCATCACTGTGCACACCTTTCATTCCATTATAGTCATTGGTTCTTTCATCTTTATAGGACAAAGACAGGCTTGTTTATGGATGTTTTAATGAATTAGACCAGCCACTCGCTCACGTATATAGTCAAATACAACACCTGCTTTGATATATACAGTTCTCTATGACGTTCAGGGAAAATTAGAAGATCTGCTGTAGAACTGATATTTTTTTGGAGACTTCTGACAATGATCCCTTGTAAGGCAGAGCAGAATTGCTAAATGCAGCCTGTAGTAAACTGTGTCCTAGTTTTGCAAGAGAGACTCTGTGAGCATTGCGTTTCACAGGTAGGCTTTTATTACTCTACTAGAGCCCTCACAATGAGGAAGTGTCACAGCATAGTAAGTTTCATCTTAGAATGGAGGAAGTAAAAGCGAGTAAAGAAATAATACTTTTACATTTCAATAAATAAAGCGTGTTATTCCAGGCTTCCAAGTGCTAATCTACAAACCCACTATTTTTGCTTTATTCATACTCTTCGTCTGTCTAGTTGTACAACTTTAGAGGAAAAAAAAAAAAAAGGAAAAAATACAGATTTACATTGCAAGATCTACTGGGCTATGTAGTAAAAAAAACTTACAACAAAGCCCGCACACATTGATTTCTATGGAGATACTGTGTATGTTTATTCCAGAGAATTTATACTGGGTATTGGTAGGGAGGACCCAGAATACAGTTGCTCCATTTCAGGGTTTATGTTGCAGGGAGCTTTGCACTAATGTTACTGTAAAATCTTGACAATTAATTAGATTTAGATTTATAACCACCTAATTCACAGGCTACATTTTGCCTTAGCTTACACCTGTGCCAAGATGGATGGGGAATGGATTTGTGTCAAGAATGAAGTTACATGTAGATTAAAAGAGAATTTAGCCACAGTGGTCTGACTAACTTAGCCAGTTAATTACCAGCTAATTTTATAAAATTTATTACTGTAATTTCAGTATTTGGAATTTCGTTTCCGATCCTGTCCAAGTACAGTTTACAAACTGATCCATTTTAGGAACTGAAAAAATGCAAAGCATTTTTTGCACAAGTTCAATTTCAAGTTTATAAACAGAAACTAAGGAGTAAACATCCTCTAGATTACTTAGACCCTCTCTACTAAAAATAATTGAGCTGTCCTTACGCGGGTAATCTTGCCTTGGTAAACAGACTTGCTTAGAATATTTTTTTTAAAGAGTCGGCACAAGTGAGATGCAATTTATTAATTTGTCTCGTGGTTGATTATAAAATGAGCAATGTTGTTTAATCCTGGCAAAAAATAAGGGGGGGGGGGGGGAATTAGTCATTCTTGGAAGGAGCACATGAAAGTGGCTTTTGTTAATGTAAATCAAGAAGCTGAAGAGCCCCCAAGTTTCCTTTTATTTCATACCATCTGGCTATCCTTTTTGTTGACAAGTGTTTGGCATGGAGAACCATCTCTTTGCCCTTTAATAACAGGCTTTAACACTGTAGGGTATTAGAAAAAGATTCTATAACAGTTAAAAAATTTCCTTCGGGGAATACTTTATAAAGTGAGCACGGGCTGCAGGCATCTGCAGCTGTAACCTGGCTTGTGTTAAAATTTGGAAGGGGCTGCCTTGCATTCCAGCTCACTACAGGCCTTCATTGGTGTTCAGCCAAAGGTTAATATAGATGTCACACAGTTTTTCTTTGGAGAGCCTCAGATATAAGAGTACGCGTACAGCTGTGTTTTTAGTAACCCTTTCATAATCACTTCTTTTAAACCTCATTTTCCTGCTTATATAAATCAAAGATTTTCAAGGATATTTGACCTGGATTTGAACTTATTTGATCTTCACGTATTTCCCACTTGAAACAAAGCAGATTAAATGTTAGCCCTGGATGCCTGGTCACAATCACATGCTCTGTCCATACATTAGGCCAAGCCCTAGGCTTTTTTTTTTTTTTTTTTTTTTCCTTTCCTCCACCTAGTGCTGTTGGAAGCTCTCAAGCCTGAACAGGTACATCCTGGAGTTGTTTTGGGCAGTATGGATATAAGCAACGCTTGGTGGGATAAGATTAGCGAAGGTAGAAAGCTTGCAGCAAACTAAAGGTATGAAACACACTGACCGTGCAGCAAGGAACCGTTCTTTGAATGCACAGACCTATTCTGGAGAGAAATTAATTCATGTTCTAATTTTCAGGTGCCAAATGGCAGAACTGAACTATTTACATCCACCCTATGGGGTGTGGTGGGAGCAGAGGAGGGAGCAGCTGAGGACAGATGTCCTTGTGCGAGGGATGAAGGAGGTGGAAGTTGTCCCCATCCGCTCGCATGCTCCTGCGGTGGGTTTATCCCAGAAGCGGGGTCTCCCCCGTGTTCCCACGCAGGCTGCCCTGGGGAGGTGAAGCCCCCTCCGGGGACCGTGTGGTTTAAAAGCCAAAACACAAGGGCTTGTCAAGAGCTCTGAAGGAGACAAGCCTTGATGGCCAGATCTCGTGATGCTTTTAAGAGGAGTTGGGCACAAGTGAAGCGTGCAGGACCTGCTCCCACCCGAGCTCGGCTCGCCGGAGGTTGTGTGTGTGTGTGTGTGTGAGCATCCACACAGTGCTCCTTTGGCAAAGGAGGTTTAATGGCCTCTGGGCAGGCAGCATGAAACCAGGCGTTACGTTTTTGCCTGTAAATAAGCTCAAAACACGTTTTCGGGTAGTGGGGAGAGATGTGTGAGAGAAGGTTACACCAGCGGTTGGGAACATTAATTAAAAAAAAGATTATAACTGTTAAAGCCCATTCAGAGCTGTTGACAGGCTCCTTTTAAATAGGACACTGCGATGTTTTAGTTTAATACATTCTGGCAGTGTCACCGGGGTTAAGGCTAATACTGGGATGTGTGGATCCTGTCATGTTATTGTCAGGAGGAATGCAGGGATTAGGTTTAAAAGTGGCAGTGGGTGAGTGGTGCAGCTGTGTACACTTATTATAAAAGATTTAAGTCCCACTGGTAAAATCAATATATTAAATTGCAAGAGCCTCTGTTTTTAATTAGTTTAAATCAAATATACTGTTAGTGCCATTATGGCTTCTATCCTTGAACCAAGTGAGGAAACGCTAATATTTATATGGAAACCGTTAATTTGTGGTTAAAATGATAACACATTTAGTTTTATGCCTCTAAGTTGTTCTAACTGGATGAATACCAGTGAGGAGTTGCAATGATGAATGCAGTCATCTGAACAAGGACACAAGTAAGCAAATCTTGATAGCAGGCCAGATAAAGAGACTACCTGTGGATACACAGCATTAAGAGACTACGATATATTAAGGCCTTTCCAGAGGTACAGTCCTCCTCTCTGGGGCCTGCATCAAAATACTCCTGTGAATTAGCTATACATATATATATATTTCATGTACGTATATATGCAAATAAAATATGCTATTATATGTATATATTTCTTCTCTAAAGGGAAGGAACTTCTAAAGTAATGAGGGAACTGTTTAAATTAGTTTCAGGATGAAAATTTTAATTCCACAACTGTTTGAAGTAAATGGGACTACTTACGAGGATAAATTTCTGCACATGCATATGTTTGGAAAATGGAAACCCAAGAGAAAATTCTTGGCTGGGTCTTCATTGGTGTAAATTGTCAAATCTCTACTGAAGCTGGCCCTATGGTCTCATTTATACAACTGTATGTCCAAAGTAATTCCCATAAACTCCCTCTTGATTTACACTAGCACAACTGAGAACAGAACTGGGCCAAAGAAATGCCCCCGTGTTGAAATAATGAGCATGCAGTGGTTTCTGCTAGAGCTTCAGACGGCTTTCTCTCCTAATCGTGAAATTGTTTTTGAGGGAGGCTTCCTTTGCTGCAAACAATCAAAACACAAACTAGCTCCTATTAGTCACTGCTTATCATTATTAGCCCAATCCGTGTTGTTGAACTACAGCTGAATTCCCATCTTTGCAACAAACAGAATTTAACAAATACTGTTTGACAAAAATGTGAAACTGATATTTCTTAATATGAGACATATTTCATATGGAGAAACTTCAGTGATGAAAGATTCCTGGTATCAAAATATCTGCATCAGAGTACAAATAAACAGTGTGTTGTAAAGATTGCGGGGCCAAATTCCGTGCTGGAGTAATTCCATTGAAGTCAGTGGAGTTGTGCCAGGAGATAAAACTGCCATCTAGATTTTTTTTGGTGTACATGCGAAAACCAGAAGCGTTTCAGGTTTTGTCAGTAAACATCTTTGCTAAGGAAAAGGCTGCAGGTAGCAAAGTTGGAACCAATTCTAATTCAAAGTTTGTTGAGACCCCTTTTATTTGGGCATAGGTTGTGCAATTCCATTCTTTATACATAAATTTTCCTGATTCACAGCAGGTAATGGGGGAGGATCTCGGGTGTGAGCTCCTCAGTGCAAGCCCATGACACCTTGCCTCGTGTGTTCTTTTAAACATTTGTGTCGACTATGTCCTGGAGTCAGCGAAAATCCTTTAGTGATCCCGACTGAGTGGATTGAATTAATGGCAACTTTGAGACTACAAGTTTTAGTGTAATTGCTTTATTGTTTTGGAACCAAGATGCTTACAATCCAGTTCCTGTGCAAACATGTTTAACGTGTGTTAATGTGTTTCAAAACCAGACCCTCTCCGCAAAATTCTGCTTTTCATTAATTGACATCAGTAGCATGGTACAGTATTTCAAAGCACAGGCCAAATATAAACTGTGTTTCTAATTTCCTTACTTTCCTGTGTTTGGAATGCCAACGTTAATTTGTTCCCATGGAAGAGTGAGAGCTGCCAACCACAGTTTTATATAAATGACTTTACAGTACAGGGCTGCCAACATTAAATGATACTTAGGAATTTTCATGACATTTGGTATTTAATGCTTGTGTGTGTGTATGTGTGAGAGAAATAGAGAGAGATACGGGATGTTGAGCAGCACAGCCACTGATGATCAAGGCAAATGTTGGAAGAAATTTATCCTTTGAGTAGCTGTTACTTAAGGTTTCTTCTCATTTAAGATTTTTAAATAATCTATCAGACACTGCATAGCATATTCCTTCTGCCTAGCAAAAAAACCTATTTTGCAGTGAATTTTGTTGCTAACTGTCCAAACAGTACTATGGTCCCCCCCACTTCCCACCATTTTAGTTATTTATTAATAGATGAGCAGAAGGACTTTTGTTTATCTTGCTGTTCTGATCATTATGAAATAGATTGTAAGAATGTGATATTACTCAGCATGAGAAAATGTAAAAGAAGAAAGAGCTGCCACGGCTACAGAATAGGGGGATTAACTGATTCGATTAAAACTGCCAACAGATTTTTTTTCCTTTAAAAGGAGTAGCTAGATAATATCATTTTCTTTCTTAAAGAAATTCAAGCATAATCATAGTTTCTTTAGTGGTATGTACTGTCTTTGGACATGAAACAAATGTCAAATTACCTTTAAACAAATTTATTTTAAACTGATGATGGTGAAAACAAGACCTGTTTATGTATTTCTCCTTTTATTCCTGGAGGATATTCAAAATACAAATTGTTCATGTTTCAGTAGATTCCTCTTAATGGGTGCTATGGTTTATCTCTCAATTTTCCCCTTTTATTGGAACAGGTGCAATGTCTGCCATCTGTGCCAGCCCCGCGCTATACCAACAAACAAAGTGTTGTTTTGGTTCACTGGATTTAAAAGTCTCCTGAGAGTAAAGAAATGAAAGAGAAAGAATTTAGAAAGTGCCTAGTGAAGGAAAGGCACTTCAAGTAATGTGCTTTGTCACTCAAGTCCTCCGGTAAATTACCTTAAACTATTTCTAAACTGTTTGAAAAATTTTATCCGCAGAGTATTGAGTTTCTCTTGCATCCCAGCGGTCACACGCTATTCTTTATCATCTTTATCCCACTGCAGTAGCTTCCAACTTAGGCTTCTTTGTTGTCAGGTTGGATTAAATTTTACAGAAGTAAAAATTCTTTTTTTTCCTTGCCTTAAAGTAGAAGAATTGTAAATTTTCAGATTCTCAACTCTTTCTGATTCTGCCTCATTTAAAAGATACTGCAAATAGCCATCCAAGTTTAAACAAGATTATGTTGTAATTAGACAGACAAACTCGTAATTATTTAAGGGCTAAACCACCACCAACAACCCTTTCAGGTTCATTTTGACAGTGTTTATCCAGTGTATCTGGAAAGGCTTACAATTAAAGTGCCTGAAGGGTGGGGATGAGATTTTTCAGCATGCAGTCAGTGCTATCGGGTCCACCTGGCCTGGGAAACTATGCAGGCTTTGTAGTAGAGAAAATCCTTTAACTTAGATCTTCATGGCAAGCTCTTAAAAGCTACCTTCCATTTAAAAAGAAAAAAAAAAGGGAGGGGGAGAGGGAAGGCACCGCTTCCCTCTAAATAATAATTAAAACGAGCAAGCGCCGCCTTGGGCTCTTCATGAGGAGGGAGCAGTGTTGTGCTGGTCAGGCCGACGATCTCACAGCGCATCGTTTTAAAAAGTGCTGTCTGTTCTTTGTGTGCAACCCCCTGTCAAATGAGCAAAAAGTTTCCTCTGGTGAGGCTGCAGGCTCCCGGCACGGATGCGGGGTCCCGGTGACACCTCCACTGATGTCACCGGGCAGTATCCTCAGCTGGAGCAGCCTGGCACCGGGCCACCCAGCGGTGAAGTCACCACAACCGACACCGTCCGGGGAGCTGGCACCGTGTCCGTGCCGAATTCGGGGGGGCTGTAAATCAGGCCCAGCTTGGACTCCGTTTCTGGAGCCGCTGGGCCAACTCCTGCCTTCAGTCACCTCGTTCCGTGGGCACCAGAGGGGCTGCCTCCCCGTCCTTGGGTTTTACCAATTGTTCTTCCCGCAGCACAGTGGCAGTAAAACGTTTTAAAAGAGACCAGAAGAACCCTGGGAGAACTACTAAAAAATGCTCATAAAATAATACAGCATCAGTAGTTGGGAGTTATAATTCCGATGGAGAGAGAAGTTTCTTAGGGAGGGAGGATGAGGAGGAGGAGGGCTGGCAGCATTTCACTGCCGGCCCCAAAATGCCCATTGACTTCAGTGAGTTTTTCGGCACCCAGACAAAGCAAGTTCAGGTTTAGCATTTAAATGAGAAGATTAAAAACGACTGTCATTTAGAAATTCTGAATTCTGGTGCTTACTTGTTCAAATAGTTTCCGTATCAGTATTTTAACAACATAAAAACACCAGCCACGTTATCTGTCATGCCACCCACGATAATAATTCACACTAACAGGAATCGATTCCTAATTGTATCTGTCCTACCCCCATGCTCAGTGCTCGCAAGCTGCTCCTCCCCTGGTTTTCAAGGTTAGAACTTAATTGCTTCTATCACTAAAAATATTCTGAACATTTTAATCTTGCTACTTTTATTTGTTTATTACCGTGCAGTAATTACAATCCCACAGGGACTTTTGAGATGTTAATAAAGAGTACTGCACATCACTGCTGCTGAAGCTTGTGTGGCACTATAAACATCATGCTGAGTTTAAGTTCCCCCTTTCTGACCATATCCTTAAAAAATCCAGCATTTCTTAGGAGGGGATTTTTTTTTCTTCTTTTTAACAAAAAGAAATAGGAAGGAAAAAAAAAAGAAGTAACTTTAGCCTCACAATCATAAAGCAGTAAATGGTCAGTTGAGACAGGGAAAAACCAGAACTGCTGGAGATTGGTTGTTTCCTTTTGGAGGAAACAATAAATGTGCCCGCTTGTATTTTAACAGCATTACTACTGGGCCCCCTAATTACACAAATATACTTGTAATAAACTGCAGAAGAGCTGAGCTGAAAAAGAATCACTCAGCACAGATCTTTCTCTTCCACTCAAAAAGCAGCTTTTGAGTAACCACTCTTTTAAATCTTGGCCCAAATGAGAGGATGAAGATATTTCAGCACTAGGGGATGAATCGTTTGTCTTCCGAGACAGGTGAAGAGGAGAAGCGAGTCAGACATGTGGTGCAAAACTCCTCTCATTGGTGTGAACACAACTTTGACCTCTGACTACAGTAGTTCCTGCAACTCAGTGGCGTGCGTTATAATCAAATTACAAGAATATTAAGACTCCACATCCACAGAAATCTGACCGTTGCGCTACATTAGAACCTGACGCAGGGAATACAGAAATACACGAAAGAATCCAGACTGATGCAGGAACGCGTTCAAGCAAACCCCAAATATTTTTTTTAGAAAACAGTAAGTGTCAGTTTGCTTATTAGCCCACGACTGTGAGGTGAGAGCTGCTTCACTGAAGAGCCTGCAGAGCAGGGGAAAAACCTTAGTGTGTCTAATGGGCTGAAAGTCTTTCCTGTTTTCTGTCGGGTTCTCCCATCCCTGCATTGGCAGTTGCAGTCCAGCACGAGAGCAGTGACTGGGAGGCAAGAGGCTGAGCTGGAGAAGAATAATCTGCGTCCCTGCTCCTTGAGGGACACTTTCATCAACGCCAGACTCTCGTTTCTGTGCTATTTTTAAGGGTTGCACGCAGCAGGATGTCAACTGCGTTCCCTTCATTCATACCAAGCTCATGTGAGGCCGTGGGTGTATGTTGCAGCAGCTGATCTTTTACCCCCGAACCGCGGTTGCAAAATTGCGTTTGAAGACACAAAAACCAAAACAAAACAGAAAATGCTGTTGTTAGGGGCTGACTCAAGAGGCTGGGGTGGCCCAGCCCTAGCGAGAGGCTGGGAGTCAGGAATCCAGCCCCGCGCTCGGCAGCGTGGTATGCAGGGGTAGGTGCTGCTGATGTCACTGATGGGCTTTATCTTGTACCAAAAAAAAAAAAAAAAAAAATTCTGCTTGTATAATAGGGATCGTGGGTGGGAATTGAACTGAAGATAAATCTTCTTCTAACCTTCAGATGCTGTTACGCCTGGGGCGTTGGCCACCAACAGTTAAAGTGTAGAGGGGATAGACACATGCACACACTCCCCACATAAATACATACGGGTCTCCCTGAGGACATTTCTGAATAATAGTTTAAACTTGCCATCACTCTAAGACACTAGCATTTTACATCTGTCAACAGAAATATATGTGCCTGTCGTCCATTTACAGATCTTTAACATCCAGTTAAAGATGTTTGGACCCAGATATTAAAATCACAGAATCACATGGGGTTAGAAGGGACCTCCAGAGATCATCTAGTCTAACCCCCCTGCCAAATCAGGTCCACCTAAAGCAGGTTGCACAGGAACTTGCCAAGGCGGGTTTTGAATGTCTCCAGAGAAGGAGACTCCACCACCTTCCTGGGCAGAATATTAAAAATAATAATAATAAAAAATATTAAAAGAATAAACAGTCCCCTGCCTGTTCCTCAGTAAAAACAAATGTGTTGCACAGCAAACATTCCTAGAAAGCAAAAAGACTGTTTGCCCAAGCTACGAGCCCCGTCCCAGGCAGCAGGACAGCGAGTGGCCGCGGGGTGGCTGGCAGCGAGGACCAGTGCTGGGCAGTGGGCTCCTCTCCGGTTCCCCAGCCTCAGCCCTGGGAGGCCACGCTCGGTGCCCCACCTGAGCTCAGCTATCTTGGCAGCACGGAGCAAACATGACGATCTCAAAGAAAAATGTGAAATAGGTCACAAAGTCCTGCTTTCATGAGGAAGGGCACTTTTTAAATACCTTTTAAAGCAGTAACTGAAGGCTCTAAGCATTATTTTCCAAAATGTTTCCTCCCATCCCTCCAAACACTGTATTTTTTCTAATAATCCTGGCTTATAAAGCGTGTTAATATCACTGGACCTCCCACGTACAGAACACCTGAAAAATGCCATGGCTGTTAGCAGCGAGCTCTGCTCTTGCAGGGATTTCCCCTCCGGGGCAGATGGACCTTTTCCCTGAATAGTTTGTTGCCCCTTAATCTCCCAGGGTTTGCCCGTCCAAGAAGGGCGCAGATGTTTGTTATTGCATAGACAAGCTCAAAAGGTCCAGCCGATGGCGGTCTCATGGCACAGCTCGGCATGTATACATTCCAAGTCGAAATTTTGCTGATTACAGTCAAAGGCTGAGAGATTCTTATCTGATGGCCGCATGTCTGATACTGACCGGTTATTTTGTAATATCCCACAAACTACTTTCTCAACAAAACCAGAATCTGGGATTTCGGCTGAGAAATCCAGCAAGTCATATGGTTTCAAACCTGGAAAACTGGTTCTTGAATTATTTCCTTTTATCGCAGTGAACCACAAAAAAGGCTGGATTCCCCGCAACTCCCGCCGTGTTCCTCCCGGAGAGCCTGCGCAGGTGGAGACCCACACTCGGGAATATCTGGGGGGATGCTGGCATTGTTGTGGCAATACAGTATTAAAGAAGAATTAATGAGATTTATGTTGTTTATTTGGGCAGCTGTTCGGTAGATGAAAGGAAGGCTAATGCAAATGAAATGAACAAGCCCTAAGAGGCCGAGGGGCAGTCACTTCTCCACTCGTGTCCCTTAGCACGGCCGGTGCAGAAACAGGCACGTTCCTTTGACAAAAATGAGGCATTTGAAGATTCCATCAGCTGAACTTTCTCTTTCAAGTGCTGCCAGTAGATGCACAATATATACATGTGCTTTTTAAAAGACTTTTATTTTGAACTCGAGATGTGAATCTATGGTATTAAGGAAAGCAGAACAATCCTTTATTTAGCTGCACCTGCACCTTAATGCCTAATGAGTTTAGTCTGATGGAATCCAGACCTCAGGAAGGATTATAAATTCTCATTTGATTTCATTTACTTCTAAAATACCTTAAACCAGCTGTACCAGTCCAGAATCCAGTCCTTCTTTCTATATCAGTTTTGCAAATGTTGTTGAATCTTTTGCAGCATTAAGTAACTTTATGCTATATAATAATACACCAATAGTAATAAGGAACAGAAGGCAACTTGAAAAAATCATGTAGTGGAAGATAATTACCAGCCTACAAGCTTGAAAAGCATCAGTTTATGAGCACAACTTTATGAAAGTTCTTCATGCTTTGGAAGCAAGATTTGGGAAAAAATGAAACTAAGTTGGTAGGCAATATCCTCACTGCCTGGCCCAGTTTTAGGCAGAGTCTGGCCTTGCAAACGGAGGATGAACACGCTTTCCGGGGCATTACCGGTATGTTTAGCCATTTCTGTCTGTTTGTATAAACACATCAGAGATGCTTGGGCAGTGACCTTCCCAAAATTACTGACTCAAACTGTTTATTATGAACAGTATCTAATTTATCAAATACACTTGAAGCCTTGTGAACTTGCCCCAGCGTAGTCACTGGAAAGCAAGAGCATACATACTTTGATGCTGTTGCATCTCTGCACCATCAAATCATTGCATTGAAGAGTTACTGTATCACCATTTGCTTTCTCTTTGCCTGTCCTCTGCACGTGCCTTCTTGCAGATGAAGGTGCCTGTGCTGCGGGTTCCCAGCGTCCCGCAGAGATGCCAAGCCTTTCCCTTGTACAGAGCTGGGGGAACGAGCAGACCCTCGGGGGAGTGGGGAAGCTGGCAGCGCCGCTGCCCTCAGCCTCCGAGGATGAGCAGCCTCCCGAGGGTACCAGTCACCAGCAGGCCGCCTGCCTTCGCTGGGGGTTGGGCTACAGCTGGCTACAAACGTGTCAGGGAAACTTTCCTCTCTTCCCCCTGAAAAGAAATCCAAGCTGAAGAACTCTGTCAGAGTTGGAAGCTTTCAAGAATGACCTGGATCTTTTTATTTCTGATTTTGCATTTCATCCCAAGTAGCCCATTTTAGGTTTCCCTAAAGCAGTCTCTCACACTGCCTCTTACCTTCCATGGCTGAATACACATTATTTCTGACTAGATCTATTCAGCCACTTGTCTCTCCTTCCTTGGGCCTGGGGATTTGTTTCCATTTTCCCAATGCTGTCTACAAGCAGATGGGGCCGAGTGCTGTTTTTTGCATCAGTGTTTTTTTGAGCCGGTTGCAGGAAGCACCTTGGGCCCCATTTGTCTGCTGGTTGGACTGGGGGGTTATTTTTCTCAATGAACCATATTGTCATTAACTTTTCTCCCTCCTGGTGCTCCTCCCCATTGAGACACCCGTCACCCTGCTTTGTCCTTTACACCAGTGGAGTCTCTACCCTTTTCTGTGCTGTGGCTGCCACCTCGGTCTCCACCATCCCAACCCTCATCTGTGATTCCTCCCCCTCCTCCCCAGGCTGCCACTATCTCCTTGACCCTTGGATGCACTGGCAAAATGTGTGACTTGGAGTTCACACCTAACGCTGGCACGGCTTCCCTGTGAAGTTGGCCTCACCAGATACAGCTCCCTGATTTCACAGGGCCAGGAGAGCAGCCTGGCTGCCCCCCCAGTTACAAAAATAGAGCACAATGTAACCTAGCAGTCATCTCTCTTCAAAGAGGGAAAAAAAAATTGTTTTCCTGCATCTTCACGTGCTGCACCCAGAGGGTTTAGGGGATGTATTGCAGCAGCTCTGCTCTGAGTCTGTGTTATTGCATTACAGTGCAGGCAGAGAAAAGAAAGGAGGAGTAATGATGAGCTTCTGCCTGTCATTTTGCTCTCTGCTCAGTTTGACTACAGGGATGTTTCTAGAGGAAGGTATAGAGAAGAGTGAAGATCGCCTTGGTGGCCAGGAAGCCTGGCAGCTTGCCTTGTGGAGCCCATGGACCCTGCAGGGAACCACAGGAGTCCCCAGTTCCGAGCTGCTGGCCAGGTGCATCCCCATCTTTCAGATACACACAGAGACACGATGGCTCCAATCTGTCGGTGGTGCAGAGTGCCAAGGTCAAACACCAGCTAATCCCCCTCCCAATGACCACACAAAAGCTTGAGGTATTTTATGATGGCCACAACGCTGGCCAGCAGGGTGGACATAGGAGGAGGCACGTTTTGCAGCATCACCACAGTCCTCAGCTTGTCTCTCCTTTGGAAAAACACCACCCCCAAGGTGCTGGGAAAGGGAGAGCTGCTGGGGGCAAATCCCAAGGGCAGCACTGTCCTGGGTCCCCTCTTCCCAGTCCAGGGGGGAGAGAAACAAGATTTGGGCGGCTGATGCCCTGCAGGAGATTTCTTTGTATTGGATTCCTGGAAGATAAAGTTCGAAATAGAGGGAGTCTGTCTAAAGGAGAAACTTCACTCCCATTTATTTCTTTTCCCTGTCACCCCCCCCTTTTCTCCATTCCCTCACACCCCCCCAAATCCCACAGCAATCCTAAGTGTGTTGCAGCAGCTGCAGATGGAGCACAGCACTATGTGCTGCCATGTTTCACGTGCTAAGGCTGTGAATAAGGTATTCTGAAGAAACACAACTCTTCTCTGCTTATTTAACTTTGCTTTCCCCAGATACACATACAGACACTGCAAGCTCAGCATCAGGATTCGCACCACGATCAGTCTGTTTACTATTAAGAGAGTTTCGTGTTCACAGAGCAGTCCCACGTGTAAATTTTTCACAATACCTTTCATCTAGTCTGGCTCTGATTTCAGCAGAGAAACCACAGCGTAAACGGGTACCGATCAGGGCACACTCGGGAAAGAAAATGGATTACCTGTGCATAACCTGCCCAGATATTTCACGGATGTTCTTTAAGGAGAAATAGTTTTACCATCTAGCGTTGCCTTAAAGTGCCCATAATGAAATCCCGGCAGGGGAGTGTCTCCAAATGCAGAAGGCAGCAGGCACGCTTCTTGCTGTCCTTTCCCTCCCAGTTATCATCCTTCCCCTTTGCCACCTACCATCCGAAGCAGCTTTAACTTAAGTTTCCTGGGTGACACATGGGGTGGGAGGATGTGGTGACACGCAGCATCCTGGTCCCCCACTGCCAGCTCCCAGGGAGGCAGGTGGCTCCCCATCGCTCTCCAACACCCCCCACAAGGCGGGTGCGACACCGACCCTACCTCTGGAAGAGCATCAGAAAGGGGCCAGGCACTTTGTTAGAGAAATACCAGCTTCTGCCCTGAGCAGCCCTTGCTAGCTGAAGTTCAACTTAGTCAGGAAGAACTTGCTGCTGCTTCGGAGATAATTAAACCCATCTTCCCTCAGCCCGCTGTTTGTACACGCACAATGATACCATTGTTCAGAGTCATGCAACACATATGCTGACATTAAAGTGTTTAATCTTGTAGTACAGTATTCCATTATTTTTTGGACATCTGTACATGATAGAAAGGGTACGTATTAAGGGATTTGTTGACAAAGAAATGGCTAATGCTGATACATGTGTGGACTGAAAGGATCTTTCCAAGTTGCGTTCAGCAGTAGGGAGAGCGCTCCTTCCCAGGCCCGGAGCCTGGCACAGATGTGATACGCGCTGCTGCTGTTACCACTTCTCAGCTTATAACAAGGAGTCAGTGTTCAGAAGAATTTTGGAAGCTCCCTGCTGGGTTTGTGGCTAGGTGGTCTTGCTGGCAACACCACCTTCACGCTGAAAGCTGAAAAAATGAAGTGATGGCTAAAGGAAGAATATTAACTCCAGAGGGCTTCCCCCCACTGCTCCCCCCTTCGAAGCGAAAACGCTTCCCCGGATCGCTTTGCAGAGCGAGCGCTAAAGAATTTTGGACCCCTCTGTTTCTAACCTCTGCGTTTGGGGATCAGGATTTATGAAGCCTGTTTTTTGTCTCATCTGAAATTAATGCATTAGTCCCACTTTCCACCCATGGACAGGGCAGGATTTTGCCCTGCCACACACTGAATTTACCACATGAGAGATAGTTTATCGCCTTCGCCTCCCCTTACCCGACTGTCAAACGGGTACACAAGCACCAAGCGCCCGGGTGCCCTTCGCTGAGCAGCCCCTTCTGCAAAGGGCAGATGGGAACGAGACCACCAGGACAGGGCTTGAGCAGACGAGCTAGTCCCCCCCCCCCGAATACCTGGGGGTCCACAGCCCGTGGCTGAAGGACAGACCGTGTTTTTAGAAGTGGCAGGATGGCAGCAGTCCCTGGTGATGGGATGCATTAATGAGTTATAGAAAAACTACAGCCTATTTTTCTGGTAAGCTTATCTCGCAGACCAAAATCAAGGGTGCATTTGTTTTTCCTTAGGTTTCTCCAAAAACCTGCAGTGGCTTTTAGGTGAGTTGGAGAACTGCAACTATCCGATGTAAGAAAACCCTCTGAATGCTGTTTTTATCACTCTTTAGGAAAAAAAAAAACAAAATCCCATCACACAACATAGGACATTTGCTCTACTCCACTTACAGGACCCTCAATTTATAATATTTAACTATTTCTTGAAATATTTCTTTACTGCTGCTTCAGCTGCCTCATGCCAGCGTGTAAATCTTGTAGCCAAGAGGATGAAGCAAATGAAAACCAATCACAGAACTTCACATTCCCAAATTCTTGCCATTATAAATTTACTGCCACTGCCCCTGTAACTCTTGCTGTCAAGCACAATGAGGAGGGAAACGTGCGCCTGAGCAGACCGTGGCCTGGCATGACATTATTGCAATCTTTATTATACTCCCCCTTTTCCTCAGAAAAACATAAGGACTGACCTTGCACTTCTTGCTCAATCAGGCATCCCGCTGAGCCCAGTAGGCTCTTTCAGCTGCGGAGACCGCTGGATCCTTCCCCTATAATTGGTTTCCTCCTCCTTCAACCTCACTAGCATAAGGAGAAAAGGCCTATATTTCATAAGTGACACTGTTTTATCCACCAATTTAGAGACAAAGCAGCGCAATTTATAGAGGGAACATTTAATGCCTGCTAATTAGAATCCCATCAAGAGGTCTCAAATTTGGCAGCCTGAAAATTTACAGCCCGGTTTCACAACTGCTGCAAGCCCAGAGTCCCCACGGGGTGGTCCTGCCCTCCCTCCCACCGTGCTGGGAGGTCCCCGGTCCTCCTCCTGCCACCGCTGCTTCCGGGGCACTGCCAGGAGCCAGCTGAGGGTGGGATCCACCTGGAAACTTCTCTGGGAAAGGGAGCAGTATTTTCCAGCTGAATCCATTTCCCAAGGGAGACAGCAAAATGAAGCAGTAGTTAGGAGTGGACCTTCCCTTTGAAAGCAGTAACCTACGCAGGTTAAAAGTGCTCGTGGACCCCAGGCAGAGCTAGGGTCTAGGACTTTTCTGTGCTCTACAGTGAAATGATGCAGGAGAGTTTCTGAAGTTTCGGCTTGGATCTCTAGGGGTGGTGATGGAGGGAACTGCAGGTAATTTTTCTAGGAAAATTCAAACAAAGTTGTGTGCAGCTGGGTGAAAACAGTGTAACTCAAAGCGTAGCCTGCCCTTTTGTGAAAGCACGAAGGCTGAAATCCAGAGGCTCACTGGACCCCTCAGCCAACGCTGAAGAAATAGCACTCCTTTTCTGCAGCTGTCAGAGGCAAAGCAGATCCAGACTTTCTACCCGCTGAATTCGCCTACATGACTTCTTCAGTCCCTGGGGCCAGGCAGGCACAGGTAGACTCTGAAAACCTGTTAGACCTTGGTGCCAGAACGTGGCAGGTTTTTTTTGGCATCCAAATCTCCAAAGGGTTTCGCAGGCTCTGCAGCCGAGTCTCCTGCCTGGCCAAGAGGCTGAGGCGAGGGGGTGTTGTCTTTTGGAATCTATTTTCCTTTGACTTATCTTTCAGTCTCAGGAATTCAGGACCTTTAATCTATTTGAGATTAAAGTCCTTTACAAATCCCTTCTGGCCTTTTTTGGGAGTAAAGAAGTTACAGACACCCTACTGCACATTCCTTTTGGTGCTTTCTTCATTGTAAATGAGAAACAAGTAGCACTCTAATTGTTTTGAGCACTACAATGAATGAGGCAACTACTCTTAAAGTGCCTTATAAAAACAATTAACATATTATCAGGTGAAAGTGTTAACAGGAAAATTTAAGTTTTTACTTCTTTTAAATATTCAAAGTATATTCCAAGTGCATTACCCAAATGTGCCAGGGAGGAGGAGGTATGGAATTACTGAAGCTTTCCCAGTTTGGCAGCCTGAGCACAGAATCTGTTCAAGTGGTGTTTACTTTGCTTATGTAAAAGAGATTTTTTACATCTTCAGAAAACAAAAGCATAAAAATACTTCGGTAGGTAGATTGCCAAAAGTAAAGCCTCCCATGAAAACTACTGAAATTAGTGGAAATATTTCTGTTGACTTCCCTGGGGTTTGGATTAGCTCTTTAGCACTTCTGTAATAATTATTTTTTAACACAGTCATTCTTGGAAAATTACTGCTGTGATTCACTGGCTCTTTGCTTGACACATGGAGTTAGTGATTGACATTGTGCTACTGTGCTCGGTACTGAGGCTAAAACAGTATGGTTTCCTTGGTATCTGTAGAGAGAAATGATAACTACTCCAAGCCGTGTCTCAGCGTAATCTTTGCTGTCATGTATCCTTGCCTGCCATCAAGCCGTAGTACAAAAACCAGTGGTCCAACCAGTTTACAGAATTAGCTCAGGTTGGCTTTTCACTTACCAGTAGTGATTTACACAGTAGCTGAAAATAGTCAGGGCTCTTATTTCTAGTCTCAACATATTTTATTGTGAAAGCAACCAAATACGAGATCAGTTCAAGTTTCCCAGCTTTATGCTGGTGGGCGATGATTTGCTTTAGAAGTTTGGGAACCTGGGGTGGGAAGCCAAGATCACAAGACTTTCTGTCCAGCATTATTTTTCTGGTACTGGTTTTAACTGCATTGCTGTGAGTTCTAGCTGCAACTACTCTTTTTCATCCCTGCATCTTAATGTTTCCAAGTTTTGTATCTGAAAAGAGTACACTTTAGGATACGTCCAAACAAGTCCCAGGGATTTGTTGACATTTTATCTCCAGCTTTCCCATATTTTTGGATCTGATACCTGGCTACTTCACATCTGTATCCATCATGTTTTCTTTTAACCGTCCCCGTTGTTGCACAACTATGCTGTCCTGCCTCCTCTTGCATCACCACAATGCCACAACAGAGCGGGTTTGGAGAGACAAAAGACTTCAGAGAGATCAGAGCCCTATCTCTGTCAGATAGATGAGTGCAGTCTGTGCAGCATTCAGATTGCAGACAGATAGTCAAGGCCAGACTTTCAAAGATGCTGAGCTTACTTGCATATTTGCAACAGAGGTGTGGCAAATTTACTGATAACCACTAACCTAAGATATGTGCTTGTTTTGGTTGGATCACCTTAATTGTCCTTAATTGTCCTGCACACTTTTACGCATTTTCTCATGAACGTGTTGTCTGCCTCCATGCTACAGCTTTCAAGTCCCATCCTTTTGACCTTTTCTTTCCCAAAGGACCATGCCAAAGGGAGTGTCTCATGATCCCCACCTACCACAGCTACAACTAACTGCCACGCTGCTCACCCTGCCAAGAGTTATTTTGCACCAGCAGATTTTGGGCCATGTGTTAAACCATGTTAAAGGTCATAAAGTGTCTCCAGTGGTTGTGCCTCCAACACAATACCACTTCCAGAAATGAGGAGAGGCACGTGTGTACACATGCGTCACCTGTGAGCGACGTTGGATTCTTTCTTTAGGAGAGGAAATCCACTGTTTTCCCACAGCTAAGGCGCACAGTCTGTTTCACAGCAGAATTCTTTTTCAAGGGTGTTCTTCCTTTTCATATTTTACAACCTTTGATTGCACATCCAGAGCTTTGGCTTCCTCTCCAAGCAGCTGCCTTGCCAAGGCATTTGAATTGTGACAGTTTCTGAGCTGGAATTTCCAATGTTTGAAATTAGGAACCAGGCTAAAACCATTCACCAAAAGCCTTTGGTTTGTGGTGATTTGTAAGAACTATGAACCCGGGACAAACATGAGTTCTTTGGGCAAAAAAGCTATTAAGTATGTACACGATAAGTATACCCAGCAAACATTCATATGGCTTGATGACTTTTAAGGGAGCACTTAACACATAATGGCTGACAAGCAGCTGAGATTAAATCCTTCAAGAATGACCAAAAGGTTCCCATTATGGTGTGTTGTGTCAATAGGGATCACGGATTTTTATCGATTTAATGGAGAAACTACAGTCATAGTCAAACAGCTGTAGCAATTCTCTTGAGTGTTTCAGTGAACACTTAAAATACCCCTCCTCTCCCCCTTGCTTTTTTTTTTATTTTTTTTTTCTTTCAAAACATCTTCACTCTCCACCCCCCACTGTTCAAACTCCTCGGGTAATTAATTGGAAATGACCCAGTTGCAGTATTGTTAAAGGTCTAACACCCATCAAACCCAGGAAACTCGGACTTCTTGAGCGCTCCCCTGCTTACCCCGTGCTGTTGTGCTGAAGGTATTGCTGGGGTCTACAAAAAGTGCACGATCATATATACTGTACCATATGTTCACAAATACCAACGCACAGCAGCATGAATTAAGGATAGGATTTCAGCCTTCATTATGAAGAGTCTTGCTTTTATGAGTTCAAGTCAGACCCTTAACGTTATTTTAACATAGATTTTGGTGTTTAATTATGTAATAAGATTTACTGCAGTCATCTAACAGATGTTGATTCAGGGTCAGTGTTTCTCATAAATTAGTTCTGAAAGGATTTGTTACTTCTGGGTCAGCAGATAGGTCCAGAGTGCAAAGAAAAAGGGGAAAAACAATAAACACTGAGTTGAAGGGTTTCTTGGGATTCTTTCTTCAGTTACATATCCACATATTTTTGTGATCTTAATGACTATAGCCACAGGAATGTTTGCTTTAACACTAAAGATGGCTCAGCCCAAAAACCTATATCCAAACATCTGCAAAGCATGGGAAAGTTCAAACTTCGGGGCTCTTTTATTTTATGACCCTGGCCGCTAATTTTTCATACTAATATGACACATTTTTTCTAGGGCTCTGCAGTGGGAATCGCTGTGAACTCTAGCAGCACCCGAAAAAGTTTCATCTTCATGTGTTTGTTGTCAGACTCTGTGTATGAAGTGCAGCTAAGGACCGGTGTTGGCTGATGTAGTTGTCATCACATACGTACACTGAAAAGGTGCATGCACCTTTCTTTGAAAATTCAGCCTTCCCATGTCTTTGGAAGCAAATCGCACTGGAACATCCTACTGCTAGACCTCTCTATAATACACCCCACTGGTGATGTTATCTGCAACATAACTAAAACCACACAACATTATATTCATTCTTCTATAGTTGTGGTTAAAGGAGCTATTCCATATTAAAATATTTTTTCCTCCCCTCTGTAATTTAGGCACAGGCAAATTCCTTTGAGACTGGAATCATACTCTTTGTATCTTATTCTGCTGAGAATACTTCGGAGGAAAGGGATTGAGGCACATTTAGTGTTGATGCTAGCACTTAGAGGGCAGTTCTAGCCTGCCAGCTGTTTTACCAACACTGGTGAATATCCACAATATTCCCCCCACTTCAGAGCACGAGGGACTGAGTGATCTTCCTGGGGCTCTACCAGACACTATAGCTAGAGGTGTGACCTTGTTCACTCGGTGCACGCTAAGACTGCTCTACCTATAAAACCATTTGCTGAACTTCATCGCCCTTGTCTTGGAAAATTGAGGGGTTTCATGCCTAAAAAGCTCCTCTAAGATGAATCCCAGCTATTAGTAAGAGCTGTGAAGCAGTTCCCTGAGCAGCAATCGCACAGTGGCAAACTGTGAGCCCTGGACTCCTCGCAGCAGCGTGCGAGGGGAGGGAGAGCCCGTGGCCAAGCTGCTGAACCTCGGCCAGCAAAGCAGCACTGAACCTGCTCCGTGTGAGCGCTTGGACACGGCCCCGTTCCCGGGGGCTCCCCACGCTCCGTCCCCCCACAGGGGAGGCCCTCACCAGTGCTGATATACATTTGTACCATGCGGCGCTGTAAATTCAAATAGCATTTTCCAGACATGGGCTCGAGACTCCTCTTTTTCAGGAGTAGTTCCATTTAAGTCAATGGATTTACACAATGGATTTACTGCTGCCAGAAGAGAATCAGGCCTGTAGAAAGACACATGATCTTTGCCAAGAAAGTCTCAGAGCTAACTACTTGAATTGTGCAGTCGAGCTGCAGGGAGGTCAAGTGGACAGACGACGGGGCTGGGACATACGGGAAGTCCCTGGTTCAAACCTCAGCTTTTGAAATGTCATGGGATGTGACCTCTGGCGAGTCAGCTCATCCCCTTATATCTCTGTTTCCCCACTTTCCTTTGTCCAACCTGTCTATTTCATTTGGAATTTGTTCCAAGAAGGGTGCTTCCCTTCACGTGCTGGGATGGGGCAATGACACCTCACCTCCCCCTTGCTGGAGGACAGTCTGAAAATCTTTATTTTCTCACAACACCGACCCTCAGCTTCAATATCGCCAGGCAGCGTGACACCAGACCATCAGCTGTCCGTCAGAATGACAGCAGATCTGTCGCTCGGTGGGATAACGCGCTCTCTCAACACTGTCCTGGGCGGACCCTGGCACTATCTTGTTTTTTCACAGTCGTGGTTGGGAGGTGGAAGAAGGTCCTCGCTTCGCACCTTTGCTTCACCGCCCTGGCCGCTAAAGATGCTTTAAAATGAAATCTTAAAGCCTTCAAAGCAGGGCCCTGGGTCTATGATGAATGCAGCTGGCACCGAATGTGTGTCGCCAGCATGAAAAGCCTCAAGGACTGGAATGTGTGTATGTGTGCGTGTGCGGGTATGCGTGCGCCTCTGTGATTTTCAGAAGCAAGAGCGAGGCCAAGAACCAGCACTCCCGAAAAGCCCCATCTGTTTCTTTCAGCTCCTTCCCACCGCAGCTCGGTCGTTATCGGTGGCAAATGTCCAGAGTCACTTGTCAAGCACGAAGCTGCCAAAAATCATTAAAACACAACCCTGTACCAGCCAGCTGTAAAACGGTTGCAAAGAGAGCCTGATAAACACATATATGCTCATAATAGCCCAGACAGAGTCATGTATTTCCTACGTGCCTTAATGAACCCAACAGCAGCGTGAGATGCTGCAATCAGATATTCTTGCCCTTTTCTGTTGTGGCAACTCGCAAGCTTGTTTGATGGCGAGGGGAAAGGGAACAAAGCAGGTGGCTAATGGGCTGTTTTTCTGTTTCAGTGGAGCATGACAGAGAGTTTCACCATCAGCGCTGCCACTACCGAGAGTTCAGGTTTGATCTCTCCAGAATCCCAGAGGGGGAAGCGGTGACGGCTGCTGAGTTCAGGATATATAAGGATTACATCCGCGAACGCTTCGATAATGAAACGTTCCAGATTAGTGTCTACCAGGTACTGCAGGAGCACCCGGGAAGGTGAGTGACCCACAGGGAAATCCCGATCGAAGTGCAAGCACCGTGTGTTCCTTCAGAGAGTTACCTCCTATTCTTCTAGAAACGTCTGTTCCGTCAGCAAAAGTGAAGAGCTGGGATTAGGCAGCGACATCTCAGTCCATGCAGTGGGCACCTCACTGCCATGTGTGGTCAGCCACCGAGGGCAAGGGGAGAAGGTGCCCCGTGAGCCCCAGCGTGATCCCAGCAGTGTCTCTGGGAGCACTTGGAGCCAACAAGCCTGGCCGTGTGCTAGTGCAGGGAAAGGCCATAAACGCAGAGTATTTCAAGATCTCTGGAAGACCTACCCTCTTCCTCCTGCTGCTTATGGGTCCTGAGGTGGCAAAACCACATCCTAACGCTTCCTTTCTAATTGCAGCTTAATTACTAGCCTTTATTACCAAAGGCGTTCGAGATCCCTAATTAACAAAGACAGATGACACCATGCTTTTTATATTGACTGATTGTTTTGTGTGTGCAAAACTACAAGATGAGCTATTAAATCCATTCCAAGCAATTATTAATGTATGCCAAGCTCCCTGACAAATCCTCCAGGGAACTTGAATAAGAACATATGTTCAATTTTCTCATCTGGTTTTAGTTCCAATTAATCAGCAATCCCAAACCATTTATCAAAGGCACTTCGTTTCATTTGCACATATTTCTTTTGCGTACATATCCTACCAAATGTGAGACTGCATTTATTTCCATGAAAAGTATTTACAGTCACATGCTAGTTAGAAGTTATTCTTTAGGACTACTAAATATGGAGTAATAATAATACAGCCCTAATTTAGCCTTATGAAAAAAGAAACACTAGGGATTTAACGAGGGGAAAGTCCAAAAGGGTAAGAAAAAAAAAAGTGTAATCAGGACTCTGGCTTTATATTTTTATAAGAGCTAATAAAAATGCAGAAAAAAATTGATATATGACAGGAAACCTTATCAATGTTTTTAAATGGAGAGAATTTCTACCAGCTTTGCTGTATGGTAAAAGTATTTAACCACTGGTGTGTTTTCTTCCACATCTGAAATTCTAATTTTATGGCTTAAAAAGTCATGGTTCTTTTGGCATTTTCAATGACACTGATTATTTGCAGGGTTTGGGGACTATGCTAACATTAACCTATTTCTATGGAACAATGATAATTCAAACTATACATTTTTACTAGGCTTTCTGAAAGGAGAAGACAGTGAGCCACAAATGTGCATAGATGTCTGCTTACCATAAGCATTTAAGTTTATTCCATCGTAGGCCGTTCCAGAGATAAAAGCCTCCCTTTGCTGTATTTCTTAAAGAGGTTATTAAGGTACAAGCCTGCAGGGATGACTTTTCACTCTTGGGAAGAGCAGAAACAAGAGATGTGTTGGCAGATGAAGAGGCCCTAACGAGTGTGCCAGGGCATCAGGGAATTACCAGAGACCTGTTCTTGGAGGAAATGTCCTTCCTCATCAGATGCCAGGGAAGTTCTCCTACAGATCCTAATGAGCAAGGTGGGTGCTCACTAGGAATCTTACAGACAGGCTTAGGATGACATTTACTACCTCCATTTTAAGATGATACATCCACAGGTTTGTTAAAACTATGTTTAGAGAGGGCTTCAAGGTACCCACTGGGGATGGTTATGTGTGGAGCAGCGTTTCTGCAAACTAACCCCTTCACAAATTCTTATTCCTAAAGGAAAAACATCTGCAAAGGGCAGGCGTATACATAAACCATTGACTGGAAGAGGTGAGGAATCTTCCTAATTATACAGATGTTCCAGCTACAAGATTAGACACAATTTTACTGCGTCATAGTCACCACAGGAACACTTTTTTAAAATGAGTGTTCGTGCGTATTCACCCTTTGCATACATTTTGGCACAGGCAACGGTGAGTTTTGAACAGTTTGTTCTGAAAAAATATTCATGTTGGTTTGGATTGACCAAAGGTAAAAATATTGTCCCTAACGTTTGTCAAAATATTTGCTCTTTTTCTGCATTTTTCCACTGACATTTTCCAACCAGCTCTGTCACAGCCCAGTCATCCAAGTCAGTGTGTCATTGGGCAAGTGGAGAAAGAAAACAAACTCTCTCCAATGTTGATCAAAAACCACCCATTCACTTTGATGCTTCCTTGGCTGTTTGTCTCATCCTGAGCAGGCTGGAAAGTCAGACCCATCTGACGTTGCTAGCAACAAGAGCAAAACAAAGCCAAAGCCTCCCCCCCGACACAGGCAAGAAAACCTTTGCTCGCGTTTGGCTCTGTGGATTCCTCTCCCTAGAGCACGGCAGGTACAACAGCCAACAAAAACCCAAGTGGCTTTCCCTCTCCCTCTGCTCTTATGATGATAGAAGAGCAGTGGGATCTCCTGGGAGATTGCTGGAATTGCCTTTCGGGAGCTGGAACGCCAGGTATTCTCCTGGCACCTCCTGTTTAAGTGCCCCAAGGCACAGGAGCTCAGCGCCTGGCTCCCCGGAGGCAGCTGTAGCATCATCCCTGCTCCATAACACAGCAGAGATGGGGACTGCTTCTAGGGACACAAAACCAGCCCAGGATCAGCTGAAAAGCCCAAGCTGAGGCTGACTGGAGATTTTTTTCCTTCAAGGGTGAAGAGACCATTGGATATGCTGAAGGCTTGATTTTTTTTTTTTTTTTGAGGCTTTGAGCAACCTGATCTAGTGGGAGGTGTCCCTGCCCAGAGCAGGGGGGTTGGATCTCTAAGGTCCCTTCCAACCCAAACCATTCTGTGATTTTATGATTCAGTTAAACCTCAGATGAGCCTCCAGTTTGGAGGGTGTGATGGTGTGCCCTCAGTTCAAATAAACCATAAGTACGAGCAGTTCAACAATTAATGACTCGCTTTACGAGTTCAGACAGGTTGGCAGGTATCTAAGCAGCAACATCTCTTGTCTGCACCTTATTGTCGGTGAAAGACACAGGCATAGGTCTTTCCAGACAAACAGCTGCACCCACAGCAAACTATTCCTGAAACCCTGCCCCTCAATAGTACCAACATTTGAACACGGGGTGGGAGCTGCCCTCCATCCGCCTGCTCAGTCGTGGGCAGACAGACGCCCAAGCTCCCTGGCAGTCAGATGGAGATGCCACTCTGGGCTTTGACTAATAGAAATTATATCTCTGTCAAACTGAAGGTATTATTACAGAAACCAGAAATAAATGATCAAATATTCTTTCTGGCCTTCCCACATCTATGAATTCATTGCAAGGTAAGATTCTCAACGTCTCCTTTACAAAAAGGCACGTACAGCATTCTTTAGGCACAAAGCATCAGTTATTCACTTCAAGCAAACAAGTACATTCATGAACAAAAATGTTCCTAATATCATAAACACTGTGAAAAAAGTTGATGTTTTGACTAATATAACATGTCTCAAAGCTTTTGTGCGCATAACTTAAAGTCCAGTGACTCACGTCCAACTTCTGTTTGGTCTTCATGGTTCCCTCACCCAAAAGCCGGGGAAAGAGTTTTATAAAGTCAGGAGTGGCTTGAGAGGGGTCCTGAGCAGCGGGACATCATGTCCCCATTGGTGGTCACAAACCCTGCTAGTGGGAACTGCCATCAGGGGCACGGGTGCTGCTCAAGCCTCCGTCTCCCCCCTCCCTGGGTGCTGTGGGAAAGCAAAGCCGATTCCAGCGCGAGGGAGCCCGCAGCACGGGGTTGGCTACAAGGTGTTGAAGGCCATTTATCTCAGGCACCTGAGCAGGGAACACGGCAAAATAAAGCTTATAGATAAGAGCCTGAGAAAAAATGAACTTTGATACTTTTACAGGGGAATAATGAAATAGCTTGTGAACTACTTTGCAAAAGAAATATCCATTACCCTCAGACTCTCCGTTGTTGTAAACAATGGCCAAAGCAAGAATTAGAGGGACTTGGGAACTGAAGAGACACGCAGGTACATAGTGGGATTTCTAACAGCAGCTAAGCAGGTTGGGTACCTAATTCCTATGGCAATTGACAGGAACTTGGGTATTTTCAAAATACTGTTTCAAAAAGTATCCATGCAGTTCTGGGTCAGATTATCAGCTGGGATATCATCCTCAATTTATTAACATGAAGCTGCGGAAAAAAAAGCAGACTGTATAGCTTCCCTCAGCATCAGAGCTCCATCCTGCCCATCTGTCTGCACCTCCAGCAGCTAAAATGCCTCCTCCCAGAGTTACATCTCCGATTTCATTGGATCCAGCATTTGCACTGCGGAGCAAATCCCAACCCCTTTGAAGTCGATGGGAGTTTTGTTACTGGACAGAATAAACCAGGTACTTGACCAGCCTTTGGTAATTGAAATGTAGTTGCTACATGTTCACTTTGTGGCCATTATGGATTTCACAGGCTTCAAAGGCAGTGAATGATTTGAATGCTCATGTTACGAGCCCTACAGAAAAATAAGATCTTGTGAGATGCATTCCTGGGTTTGACTTGCAGCTGGAACACTTTAGTTTGTGCTTCAAATTCTACCACTTCTGCACCCAGATCAAATCCAAGCCCCCCTCCAGACCCTTTTCTCCTGTTCATTGGAGTCTGTTTCCATGTTGTGGGTTGAAACATGTAATTCTAGGAACTAAGAAAGGCTCAGGCCCACCCAACCCGCGAAGCAGATGTGCCTTCTCTTTGGAGGTTTTTAAAGTAGCAGTGTGATCATTCTAGGGATGGAGCAGCAACGAAGGATATAGTTTGTATTAACTTTGTGCTCCAGCACCACGATGGTATCTGTGAGTACTAACAGCATCTACAAAGGAACTGACAGTAGCTCTGATATTTCTTTCGGTGACTTATCTGCAAATCATTTGATAGCTGTACTCATCCCGAGATGCTCTTGAGCACGGCAGCAAGAGAACTTTAGCGTGGAAACCCCGTAGCTCTCCAAGAACAGAGCTACATCCAGTTATCTGGTTCAGAACATTCCTAAAAGCCACTGCAGCCTGGAAAAGCCTCCGAAAGACCCTGAACTCACTTAGCAAGGCACAACCTTTCACAGGCACTCGGGGAACTGCAGGAGGCATTTTGCATACCCCCATGGGCTCTTGCTCAGCTAAACGACGCACTAACGAACAGGGATTCAATAGTGAACAGAAGCAGCTTAAAGTATTTAAAGTGTCAGAGATACGTATATAACCTCATTTCTCTCATTTCTCTCGGTACTGCTCTTGCAAGTGGCTTTGTATTTAGGAAACGTCTTCTATGTCTGTCTAAATTCCCATTGCCACTTTTAATCAGTCTTTGAAACCTAGATCTTACCCTTCTCAAACACCAGGTAGGAAAGGGAAGGAGACTACCAGAGACACACAAACTAGAATTAAGAACCTGCTGAAATTTTAAAGTGAATTTAATTTCTCCTAAGATTCAACAAAATTTACACAGATCTGCTCTACTACCAGCACAGCCAGTTTTCAGACCAGTCCTTGGAAACCACCTCCAGCAAACTGTGTTCCTGCTGTGGCCACCCCTTCACCTGGAGGAGACCCCGGGTTGCCTTTGGCCAGCAGCTCAGGGAGGGAGAGGGAAGGAGAAGCCGGGGATCCCGGGCGTGGGAAGAGAAGGTGTGGGAGGAGGGCTGCATCAGGTCTGTGTACAGAGGGTGTTGCAAACGTGCCAGGGAGAGGCCCAGGGAGATCTTGGGGCCCTCTCAAAGTAGGAAAGTCTGAAAAATATTTTCCTAAGCTTGTCTTTGGACAGCTGCAGCCGACTTTAAGCAATGACACCAAGCAAAACTGGAATCTGGATACTGCAGTTTTTTAATCCAAACAGATGTCTTCTAACCCCAGATCTCCTCTCACCCTCCTAGGATGTCCTTTCTGCCTTCTCCTCCCTCCACCTCCTCAAACCTGGACGTGAAATGCCCCTATCCCCCCATGCCAGCTCCATCCCTGGGCTGCCTATTAGTAAACTTGCTGTCTCTCACCATGCCTGTGACCCAAACAGCCCCTCCAGGGTTAGAATACCAGCCAAGAGGACAGGATTATGCTCCTGGCTTGATGGCTGGGGTTTGCACGCTGAATCAGTAAGACATTTAACATATCTGTGCCTCAAACAGAAGCAGGAGGATCAACCCACTTGTAACGCAATGAATCGCAAGTCTATTGGAAGATGTCACAGTCTGGTTATTGTTTAAAATGCTGCTAGATTTGTCGTTCCTCAAGCTAGCAGGTCAGGATGAGACGTGTCAGGCAGCCTCAGTGTGCTCTTTGGGCTGGTGATCACCTGAACGCAGGCTGGGGACAGCAGGACCTGCTGGTGGTGGCCCTGGGCTGGGCCAGGTGAGCCAGGGCTCCAAGTCTGCCCCAACCCAGCGTCCAGCACAGAAACCTGCTCTTCTTGCAACGTAACGAGAGTTGCTGGGAGTCACCTTCTCCTCCACTGCTTGTCCTCTTCCCATGTATTTATATCCCATTTGGAAGTGCTCATTAGTGTTTTACTACCACTTGTCAAGCAGCAGCTTGAAATAACAGGGCTGACGAGGGGATGGGGAAAGCGTGTGAAGAAAACAGACACAAAAGCAGGGGCTGTTTGTAAGAGGGTACCCTGGAGCAGTATGGACCTTATATACCATTATAGTCCACAATTGCAGAGTTTCATTTCCTGTTCTGTCTTCCTGTTTTTTGAATTGCCAGCAGAATTGCCAGCTCTCCTATTTTCACTGGTCTGTCTTTCCAGTCCATGTTCTTCCTCATGTGCCAGCTCATCAAGACAGGCGATTAAGAGAGATACTACACTTCTAACTTTTGGATACACTGCTAACACTTATGGCCACAAACCAGAGCACATCCTAGAGGCTGAAGAAAAAACCCAGCAAAAGGCAAAGAGCCCGTACATACTATTTTCATGAAGCTTCATAGCTGTTAATCCTTTTTCTCATTTTAGAATTACCATGTTGCAAAGCAGCAGTTCTCTTCCTCCCTGTTTCCTTTCAGGATACTCTTTATTTGCCTCTTTTATATTTTGTCTCCCTTAATTTCTTCTTTCAGTCCTTTTCCACTAATCACCTGTGATTTTCTTTTCTTACCCCACTCATGCCACCAGCTCTCCACAGCCCTTTGGCTGCTTCGGCCCTTCCACCTCCACCTCAACACCAGCTGCTTTCCAGACACGATCTCACACGCATCCTTCCCGGCCACCCTCACTTTGCAACACTCCTTATTCATCCTCAATTCCAGAAAACACCAAGTTTACTAAGGAAATTTCATAGACCACACAGCAGTTATATGACCCGTAGACAAATTTTTGGGAGTGTTTCTGACAGGAGGTGCCTCTCCTTTCTGGCATCCAGCACCAGACACTACCAAAGCGATCAGCAGACAAGTGCCAACCTCCTGTCCTCATCTCAGGCTCCATCCGCAGCCCGATGCTTGAGAAAACTGAGCTGAAAGCCCTGAGTTTTATCATGGCTAAAAGCTTTGACACTCCCGCTGATGTAAGTACTTTGAACGCTGAGCCATTTTGATGTGGTCTTAACAAAACATACTTGTGGTCAGGATCCAGACTTCATCATTTATGTAACTCTGATCTAGACATTAACATTTCCATGTCCCAACTTAATTTTCTGTAAAATGAAGATCATGTGCCTGTTCTTATCTCTTGGTCCTGTAGGAGGTTCAGTACAGTTTTTCACATGCTCTGACGTTCTCAAATGAAGGGACTGAACGCAGGGTCAAGTAGACAAAGTGCTTTTCTATCTCCTGGTTGCAGAACCATTATTCATATCACCTCAAGAATGCTCTAAATACACGTACAGTTTGTAGGTAAGATACCAGAGAGTGAGATGTGCACTAGAAACCTTTTCCTTTTGTGCTTAGATCTTTATCTCAAACCTAAACCCCAAACCAGCCACATTAGTTAGACTTAACTAGCATTATCTTATATGACAACTCATTAGACAGGAGCCCTCAGAGCAAATCTTGTTTAAGTCTAAGCAGAGTAACATTCCTTTGCCATGTTTATTATGTCTTGTCCAACAATGATGTCTAAAGAGCTTGCTGTCTATTTGCTAGTGATTTAACACTGTTTGCCGTAAGTCTTTGGCGAGCAGGGCATCTAACTTAAAGGGAGTTGTTCTTTTTAAAAGAACAAGAGGTTGTTGGCTTTTTTTTTTTTTTCCCATCTGAACAGGCACTACAACCTCAGCAACCTCTGCTTGCAACACCACTCAGGTTTTGCATCCCTGGCTGCTCCTGGTGGGCCAAAGTGGAAAGTGCTAATCCAGGAGTGCTTGAACTTCTCCAGAGCATCTGACACGGGGCCTTTTTGGGTCCAAATGTTCCAAGTGTGTGTGGGAAGGACATTTCCCTTCAGTGGGTCCCTTTGATCTCTCACTTCGGGCTTCCTCTCCAGGCCTATTGTTTGCACATTGCTGTAACTACAGGAAAACAAACGCATTATACAATTTCCCAGACTGACTCACCCTGGTACTTGATGCTTCATGTTGTCTGGTTACCCTGATTGCATCATGTCAGCATGGGAAGCTTAAAGGCTGGTTTTTCTGACTAATAATACTGCAGTTGAGCAGTAGCTAAAAACAAAAGTTATCATTATTGCTATTATCTTCAACCTGCAAACTACAAGGGAGAAAAACCAAGCAGGCCAAGTCCCTGTGAACTAAACCTTGTGTGAATCATGAGTTCCAGTCAGGGGCCATGCTTAAATGATGCAGTATGTGAATATAAAAACCCTTTACTTCTGGAAACTTGGACTCAGCCATTGGAACGGGCCAATCCGTACTACTCCCTCATCCCTGGCTCCTTTGGGATGCGTTTTGTTCAGTGTGTTGTAAACAGGGAAGGGCGGGAGGTGTCCATGCAGCTGCGTCATGCACAGTGGGAACAGGGCCATTGCTTCTGGGTGGGGATGAAACCCCAGGAAATTTGTCCCCCAGTTAGGGTTCAAGCATCTGATGTTCCTGTAACTCGTGTATGTGGAAGGACAGGGTTATCCGCACTGTTTATCTTGAGTTGCCTTAGGTGCACCCAGCAAAGCTGTCTGGGCTCCAGAGAGCAGCTCTCAACACTTGGGTTGGGGCTCTCCATCACTGCCCCACAGCCCCTTCCTGAGCCACCCACTTTGGTTGCCCAAACATCTGCCAAAATACTCCCTTATCTGACCCCCTATGCATTAGCAGGTTTCATTCTGATGTAGGGCTTCTTCCACAAACCAAAAATTTGTTTAAAAGAAAGGAAAACTCCCTCTCCCGTGCCTTTCTCCGTAGCAGGAACATTCTTGGCAAAGGGAGGAATTAAAATTGTTATAATCCCACGCCCGCAAAACATCTCTTGCGAGCATCAAACCTTGCCTCTTCCCTCTGAGTAGAGCTGGCACAGAAAGCCACCGCTTTCCCTCGCTGCCACACGCGGCACTAATTGCACCCTCAGCAGCACTGGCTCCATCTACGTCCTCGGCGGCGCGGTATCCAGAGGTATCGTGTTTTGGTGAGGAAATGACAGAATCCTCTTCTTACGCACGCTGGGCGATGCGCTTGTGCTCTGCAGGAACTAATTTCAGCTGTTTAATTTCATGAAAGCCAGCAAAGAGCCAGAGGCAGCGACATCCAATAGCTCACAGAGGAAAGCCATCATCTCTCATACACCCTGGCCCACAAAGGTTGAAAGGAAAGGTAGATAGTAAAAACATTGCAATAAAACTCCGTTTCTGCTTTGAGTCAGCTGTGTGGGACAAAAGCCTCTGATTTCCTGGTATCTCACAGGGAAAAGAATCACTAAAAGCTACGAGACAAAAGCCTCTATGCCTTCTCAGATTCATTTTTGATCACTTGATATTTTGTGCAAAGAAGAGGCACTGTGTAAACTAAATATATATATTTTCACTGTCAAATCAATAGTGACAAAATTAATAAGGCCCTCTTTAAGCTTTGAGGACATGATTAAAGGATTTTCCAAGGATATTTCTTCATTCAAAAGGATATAATTACACTTAAACAAGTTATCGTGCTTGCACACTACAAGTACAAAAGCAGCTCTTAAGGGACTTGTCTAGACACTTCCAACCTATTTCTTTGTTCTTCTTGTAAAGATGTTTTTTTTATGGAGAAACTGAAACACTATCCAATTTTTTCACTATTTCCATCCAAGTTTTATCTCTTTCTTAATTTCTGATAAAAGAAGATTTCTTCCTTTACAGAACCTGTGTTTCCTCAAATTTTCACTTTACTGAAATTCGCCAGGAAATGTTTTGTAAATCCAGAATGATTTCACCCTTTTCAAATGCATGAAATCCTCTCTAGTTCTGATCTTTCTCATTTTCTGGTATTAGTTCCTCAACCAGAATAACCCAGCAGTGGCCTTTAAAAATTCAAGCAGTGAATTGAAAGAAAACTGCCACCCAACAGAACGTAGACGTGTGACTCTGCAGAAGGTTATTGCCTCAATCAATTATCTGTAACCCCAGACGAACAAGTTTAAAAACCCATTACCTATGTTAATAAATGCATACCAGTGTTCCAGCTGTCTTGCACCAATGCTACAATTATGCATAAAAGTCAGAAAATTATGTATGGAAAGGATTACGAGCAGCATTGTCTGCCTAATTACCAAGTTTGCATATGCAAACAATTTTGCAAATCTGTGCCTGGCAAGTGTCTTTTCTGAAGTTGCATCAGCAGCTCTAAGGTTAACTGTAACAGCAAAGTAATCAACTCTGCTTCAACACATCCTCCCTTTTTTAAAGGGAAGAAAAGCGCTTCATCTGAAGGTGATTAGAGGGGAAAACATGCCAGCCCTGCTCGGCATAATCTGCCTTTTGCTGAAGGGCTGACCAAGTGTGTCTGTGAATGTCTACGTACTCCAGTGGAAAGCCCAGGTCACTGGGAGTTACACTTTTTTTTTTTTTCACCAGGGATTCAGATTTGTTCCTGCTCGACTCTCGAACAATCTGGGCTGCCGAGGAAGGATGGCTGGTGTTTGACATTACTGCAACCAGTAATCACTGGGTGGTGAATCCCCAACACAACCTTGGCCTGCAGCTGTCTGTGGAAGGCGTCGATGGTGAGTGTCAGGCACCAGCATCAATCAGCGAGTCCCTGTCGGGCGTACAGTTCCCAGCCAGGGGAAGCCTTAAGCATTCACTGCTCTTTCCTTGAATAGCATTTCTTAATCTTAATTTCTTAATGTTTTTCCTGAATTTGCCTAAGATGAATAATAATCCATAGACATATTTCAGGTTAAAGATATAGTCAAATGCTTTAATAGATGGGTAACCTGTATGCAGTCACTTCAGTATTAGCTACGTACACATCCCCATAAAGGTATGTATCTGCCGCCGGCTGATTAGCAGGTAGTGCCACCCAGGCGAGGAGAAAGGAAGAAAGAAACTTTGCGATGTGCGAGAAGACACAACTGAGTGATGCAGTAGGCTGCTGTAATTGGCACAAAGGACCTTTCAAATTCAGAAAACAGCTGGGCACCATTTTAATTTCCTTTGTGGCAGTATAAACGCCTAGTAAAGTTATGCCGGTCTGGACTCCAAGGAGTGCAGCGTGTTTATGGTACAAACCTGTGAGGTTTGGGAATGGGTGGGAAGACCTGGCTCTGAAACATCTCCAGAAAGGGTGTGTTTAAAATCAGGCAGGGAATTTTCCTAACCAGCTCTTAACTGAAAAGCCATGCTGCTTTGTCTTAAAGTTAAGATTCGGGATGTTTACTTGGAGACTTGTGCAGGGAAACCAGAGTATCATGGATCTTCTAGGGGGTTCCCAGGACCTGGAACCATCTGGAACTGCCCGGCTGCCCCATGGGAGAAGTTGAGCAAAACCCAGCCCAAGACCATTCCAAATACTCTGAATATAGTTATCTAAGGACATACTTTCATTCTCCAGATATACATCTATATCACTTGCTATTGCTTTTTACGCAACACTCCAAATATTTCCAGTCAGTAGTATTTTGCATGAAGGCTCTGCAAAACAGTTTTGAAACAGGCAACCAGGGGAGAGTCATGTACACAAAAGGAAGATTTTACTTGTGAGAGACCTGGGGACAGAGGTGCACAGGGTTTGCTTTAACCTGCCCTTTCTGAACAATCAGTGAACACAGAAACCCAAACACAGATAGAAAGCAGGAGCTTCACCATGGAAGTTCTTAGTCCCCACCCCAATAACAGAAGACTTTTGCCACCTTTATACAAACATCCAAATTCAACATGATTTACAAGTTAATCTTAACTTGTAAAGCTGAAACAGTAAGGCAAGTTAACATCCAAGACAAGCTTAACCCATTTTCAAACACTTGTCCTTGTTTCTAGTTTCCAGTTTGCCTCCTAAAGGAAATACTTGGAAGTACAGGAGTTGTGTCCTCAATCTTCGCACATCCGTTCAGTTGGGGTTCACGTACAGGAAAACCTTCACGACCCAGCCCAGAGTCCACAGAAAAGCAATAGCTGGAAGTAGGCTTAATCTCTCCAAACACTACAGATACTACAGGATCACAGTCAACACTCATCTACTGATAAAGTCTTCTTATCACTCTGTCCTCACCCAGTGATTTTACACCAAAAAGTCACTCCTGTTTTTCAGCATTAAGGAGGAAGGCAGCTAATTTATGAATATGTTACAGACTTCAATGAAGGCTTTCCTTGGATGCCAGCATACAAGGAAATACTGGATCATTGCACACACTTACAGTAACTCCATCTGCTCTGTTGGAACAATCAGGAGCAGACCCACAGCCAGATCTGTCAGAGAGAGCATTCAAAGACAGAAATCCCCATTTTCAGTGATAAGTGCGTTCTCATCTGTTATTCAACTCAATGAAAATTAGGAATCTGCTTTCTTTTTACACTCCTGAAAAGCCTAGCTGAGTCTGTAAAGGGTTGAAATCATGCACAAAGCGGCTTGCTGCTTTCTCAAAATAGATTAACAAAATACTTTAATCAGCCTGTCATTAAAGTTAGAAGAGCCAACTGCAGAGTTTAAAGAGTAAATACTCAGATACAGGAGCTGATTGCTTGTCTTCTGTAACCAAGTCCCACCTGGCAGCACACCTTTGCACTCACAGTTCTCCACCATACACATGACATTTTCTTTCTATTTTGAATGGCAAGGACATGTCCTTCCTTGCTCCCCAAGTCTCATTTTGGACTTAGACCAACTCTGTGTGCTAACAAGAAAGCTGCTTCTACACCTGGACTTCATATGAAAATCATATGCTGCAAACGCAGCAGGATTTTGACGCAACACTATATACTTGGCAATCCCCAAAGCTTTAAGGGAATTAAAAAAATATTAAAATATTTTCTTTGTATCTGTCATTACAAATAGAGATCTCTACCCGTGAAGCCAATACAGTTTACATAAAAAAATTCTGATATTGCAAGCACTGTCCAGATGAAATAATACAAAAGAAATTATTTTAACTGATCTTTGTATTTCTTTATGATCTTGCCAAATAAGTCTATTAATGTGTATAATTAGGGTGCAATCAAAGGGTATTTGTTTACTCTTAGAAAACAGGGATCAGCTCAAGCAGCAAGGAAAAGAAGCACTGGAGTGGGTCAGCAGCCTTAAGCAAGCTCTCAGCCCGGCACCAGCACAGGGGGACAGCAGCTGCCCACTTCGTTTATTACTTAAGATCCTATTTTTGACAGTATTAAAAAAGCAGCTTCATAAAAGCAGAGAAAGCTATGCCCTCTGGTTCAAGAGCACAGCTTTAGTTCTTGTGGGAGAAGTTTATCATTGTCTAATGGAGACTACACACGTCTCCTTGTGTTTAACCCTGCTTTCGGGATGCACAGAAAAGTCAGAAAGTAGAATTTTACCAGCTTTATTAAAAGGAGATATGCTACTTTGCATACAGAGCACTGCATCCTCCCCCCACCCCCAAAGTAACATTGCTACTATTCTGGTCTTGAACATGATGTGTTGATGTTAAATGAGGAATTCCTGGGTCAAATGCTCCTTATTGCTGTGCTAATGCAAATCTGTTAAACACACATGAGGCTGGGTCCCCTCACTGCAAACTGCTGACATCCTCCTAGAGACACGGCAGAGGGAAAATGATTCACATGGGACAAACCACAACCATAGATGCCTTCGGTGGTTTAAACAGCTTTGGGAAGCAGAAAGGCTTATTTGAAGGGGCAGGAAAAGCTGTAGGAGCAGAATTCAGTGAGCTCTAACTCCTGCAGCTGAGCTTGTTTTCAGGAAATAAGGCTTCAATCTGGCAAAGCCTGAGCACAAGTGGAACTACTTATACATTTAGCATTAGCTACTTGCTTAAGCACTTTGTGGGCTCAGCCTCAAATGTTTAAAATGAAAACTGTTTGGACAAGTTTCTGGAAAGGAGCTTAAGCAGAAGGTGAAGGAACTGTTGATGTGTGTCCACATATAAATCTATGTACATGAGGTTTTGTACTTGCTCTTTTTGACGGAGCTGTCCCGGGACCCTGCCTGAGACTAGTTTTTGCCTTTTTTATTGAGTCCGCAGGGCCCGGACCCCCTGCTCCGCAGAGGGCAAGCCACGGGACCCGACCCGGGCACGCCAGGCAGCCCTCCTGCTGCCACGCTCCCATGAAAACACCTCCCGAGCCCATCGTCTCCACAAACCCCCTGGGCTGCAGCTTGGGAACTGGTCACGGAGCCACACACTTTTAGAAAAACAGAGAGTGGACTCCAACCTCATCCAGTCCATTTCTTGGCCTCGAGCTTTGACCACAGCCCCTTTTTTCTCTGGGTCTGTCACATTCACCACTCTTTTGGCCACGTGCAAGAGCTAAGATAGAAATAATTCCATAAATCAATGATTTATAAGTCTTGGCATTTACTTCACTCATGTTAAAAACAGCAATTATAAAACATCACCTAGCAATACTTCAGGTTACCAGACTCTTTTCACACGGTAGTCAGAAACTGGTAAAACAAGGGCATTTCTGTCAGCAGACTGCAGAGCCCCTTGACTGCTCTCCCTGGCCAGCTGCCTTTCTGGGCTTATCTAGGAAAGCATCAGCCATCCTGTGGCATATTTGCTTTGCTGCTGACAAGGCCCAGCCCTGTCCTTAGCAAAAGGATGGCAAAAGCCATTAACATAACTTTGACTTAGCAGCGGTACTCAGTAGCTTGGAACAGAATAATCCTGGATATCACCCCTGCGTTTCACAACAGCACCCAGATGTCCTTCGGAGGCAGCAGGGAAAAATGTTAGATTTCCCACTGTCACCCTCTCCTTGCATCGTTTGTAAATAATTGACTCCTTATCATCTTTCACTAATCAAATCATTTTAAAAGCCTAGGATGAAGGAACATGAACAGTAATCAACAGTGTTGCAACAAAATTAGCAGGTACAGTAGTGCTGAGATACAGCAATAAGCAAAATGTCTCTAAATATACTATAGCCGAGAAATAAATAGTTCAGATATCTGGAACTCTGTCAGCATTTCATACAAGGCATTTTTATTTTAAGTTAATAACCTTCCAGTGGGAATTTAGTGTTCCTATGGGCTAAGTTTTATGGTTTCTTTTATAGGATCACTTCAAATTATAGGTTGGTGAACTTAAAGAAACCCCTCTAAAGAATGCAGGAAAAGTTAATGCTAAGCGGATTTAGGGTAAAATAATTATATATAGGACTATTTTATGTAACTTTTACATGCAGATATAAAATGAAGTTAGCTGTGCTGGGCTGCTCGTCAGAAGCAGCTTTGCCGTTTATGAAGCCCAGGTCCTTGGGGGACTGATGCATTCAGACATGCCTAGGAATCACCCTCACCAGCCAGCAGCTCTCCTCCTCCTTATCCTTACTGTGTCTCCTGAATATGAGAAGTGCTGCTGACCCTCTTACTAGTCCCTTCTGTCGTTAAGGGCAAAGCATCAATCCCAAACTGGCGGGTCTCATCGGAAGGCATGGCCCGCAGAACAAGCAGCCGTTCACGGTAGCCTTCTTCAAAGCCACCGAGGTCCATCTCCGCAGTATTCGCTCCACGGGAGGGAAGCAAAGGAGCCAGAATCGGTCAAAAACGCCAAAGAACCAGGAAGCTTTCCGGGTGTCGAACATTGCAGGTATGGTGTGGGCTGCCAGTCTGTATTTCTGGGTGTGGGATGATGTTCTGCTGGAACTTGACACTGGATGGGAATGGTTTCTCCCATACTCAGCCTGTTGTGTCTTTGGTCTACCACTGCTGTTCTCTTGCTGCTTTGAAACTGCTTGGGATTAGGGATTATTATAAAAATTTAGAAAAATGATGTTTCTTTGAAGCTGTTAAACTAAGGGATTTCTTAATCCAATATATATAAAAAAAAAATCTAACCAGAAAATCTCCTTTTCTCCCACGTGAAATAAATTCTCATTTTGAAATGCAAAATGATTATACTAAACCAATGAATAAGTGATCAAAACAATGATATATTTCAGTGGATCTGAATCGCAATACTGTAGATTTTTAGAGTTTGTGATTTAAGTTTAGCCCCCAATACATTTAGTAGTCCCAAAAGTTTTGCACGGAAGAGGAAAACCCATTTGTTGCTCAGGATAACCGCAGCTATTCTGGGGGGAGCTGTGCTTCCTAATATGGAAGAAAATTCCATCAGGCATTTGAAAGAGAAACGTGGCTTAATTACAAGATACCTCAGAATAACGGGCCCTTGGTGACCTTCCCAGCAGGAACCGCAGTGTGGGGCCAGCTCTGCCGAGGACAGTGGCAAATTCCAGCTCTGTTTCTGCGAGTGCCTCGCCGAGTGGAAGGAGAGCTTGCAAGAGGTGGAAGGAGAAGGACAGCGTAGGGCACTTACACGAGTCACCTTCCCCTTGGGTTGCGTGGGGTTACCTGCAAAGCTACGGGAGAACTCCCTCCCATCAGTCTTATTGCAGCTTCCTGACATTTACTCAGGTCATTCCTGTCCTGGAGCTAACGATGTTTTTCTGCAGCCCTGGTGATAGGTGTGGCTTCTCTGGCCTGCCCACATACTTGTATTTCCATACTTCTCACCCAAAATCCTGGTGTTTCTTAAAATGGTTTTCCATGGCTCATGTTTCCGAGCTCTGGGTTTTGCAGTTCCCCAAGCACAGATGGTCTGCAGTTTAAGTGTGCATTTTATGATCTATTTGATAGATCAATTCAATTTTTAAAGCATGGGTGGTGGGCAAAAGAATTTCTTACTTCTGTGAGTAGGTTAGAAGAGTCCCTGTAACCTGCTTGATCAATCAAGTCCTGCTTCCAGCCTGGGGACCCCATGTTGAGCTCATTTCCAACAAGAGCTGTAGAAATATTTTCCAGTACTTCTACTTGGGTCTCTGGCTCAGGTTCTATGTGCAGGATGGACACAACGTTGAAACTGCACTGATAGAGTTGTTCAGCTCTACAGTTCAGACCCACGCTCTATTCTTTGGCTTCATCATTGTCATCCAATAAAGGGAGTCTGTAATCCAGCTGCACTGGACAGAAGGACAGATTCTACATTATCTTAGTGTCATGCATTGCCTTCCTAGGCCTGAAGGTGCAACTACCACCAGTAACACAAGTGATTCAAAGACATTTAGAAATTCAGAAAAATTGGTAAATGTTGCCTTTCCCTATCACTCCTTTCACAGGTTCTCATTTTATATAGTAGGCAATAATCAAAGAGATCTGCTTTTTGCTAATATGAGGTGAGAGGAAGCCCAGAGGAAAAAAAAAAAGGAAAAAAAAAGGCTATTTTCCCAGACCTTTTCTGGATTAGCACAGAATGCCAGAGGGGCTTTTCATATGCATTGAACCCAGCCATTATTTTATGGCTAAAACTGAAAATGTTTTAAAAAAATAATAAAAAAAAAATTTAAAAAGACTGCAGGTGAGCAGCGATGCCTCACTCCCTGTTGGGGTGATGGTGGGGGCTGTGGGTGCTGGGGGAGCCCAGCCTGACCTGACCCTGTCCCCCCTGCAGAGAACAGCAGCAGCGACCAGCGACAAGCCTGCAAGAAGCACGAGCTCTACGTCAGCTTCAGGGACCTGGGGTGGCAGGTAAGGGCACATCACTTACTGAGCTGTGATAGTAAGAACATGCTGATAACCTGACTTTTATTTATTTTTTTTATAATCTCGAGGGGAGGAAAACTGTCTATCGCGTTTATCAGGCTGAAGAAGTGCTTCTGCAAAGTTAGGGTATACACATATTTAGCGTGAGACTGGCTAGAAACTCCACACACTTAAGTCCCTTTTGAGAAACTGCGACCCCAAAATTCTCCCTGGCAGCGCTGAAGGCACGCATGGACCTCTATTTTCATCTGTCAATTCTTTTAGACTTGGTTAAAGACATGGTCTTTTCTGAAAGCTTGTACCTGCATTTCAGCAATAGCTAAAGTGATCCTTATGGACAGCCAGGAGGACACTGCTGAATGGATAAATTAAACCCAGCCACGTTATGGGCATGTTTGCAAAGTGGAATACATCCCTCCAGGAAAAGCAGTCGCTTAGGAGATATATAAGATGGAATTAAAAAAAGCCAGAGTACCAGAAGTTTATTTTGCAGGCTACTGAAATTGTATGTAGACATACGAATTGTTAGACTTATGTGCTGTTCTACTTTGTGTTTCACTGCACCGTATTTCTGTCTTTGTCCACAATCTAACATCTTCTATTTACTCAAGGACTGGATCATCGCTCCGGAGGGCTACGCTGCCTATTACTGTGAAGGAGAGTGTGCTTTCCCGTTGAATTCATACATGAATGCTACAAATCATGCCATTGTACAGACACTGGTAGGTGTGCTGTAACTCCTAGTACAGAGTTGTTTCTGATAGGTGCTACTCAGAAATAAGTTTCTACACAAAAAAGTCTCTAAGCTAACAAGAGAAGGAAGGTCTGTGTTAGCTCATTAAGATGCCTGCAGCATCTGGCTAAACATGTCTCACCAAGTGGCCTGAATTAATAGTTGGCTAGGAATTACCCTGCCTTTGCTGCAAGCATTGACATGCTCTCTGTAGTTTCAAAGGGCCCTATGATAGACATCTTAATGGTAGCACAGTCCCACCACACAGGAAGGGAAGGGCAGGGTGCGAGACCCGCTATCAGCATCTCTTGGAGAAACTCTGTATGGCTCCACTGTAGGCTGCCACCAGAGGGGATGGGATATGGGGGCAGATTGAGGAAGGGGTCAGCAAATCTCAAAATTACACAGCCCAGCTGCTCTGTGGGTGTATCTGCCTTATGAAATTGTGCAAAGATGTCCAAATGGGAGCCCCAAGGTGGCGTGTCCTCATGACACAGAGCCTGTGCTGGCTAGGGACCACCCAGCCCCAGCTCTGCCACCAAAGGCAGTGCACCCCAGCTCTTGGCATGGACCAGAAGACACGCTGCTCCCCAGTACTCTGGCTGTGCAGCACTCCCAGCTGACCTGCCCAGAAGCCCTCCCTTAGCCAGCTCGGGTCCAGCTTAACAGCCCCAGCCCTTGCACTCATAAGGATGCTCACTCCATCTTTCCATCTACATCCCATATCCTGTGCACCTCCAAGGACAACATTGCAAGAAGTATTAAGGAAACTAGAAGCATCTACATTTCCAAAGGAATCAATATCTGCATGTTTTTCTCCTGGTAAACTGGTTTTTAGCTGCTTTTCCCCCCTGTTCTCCTCAGAGGTCCCACGGCAGGGAGCACAAGAGACCCAGAACCCTTGGCCCCAGCTGGGTCTCAGGGACGGGGGCTCCCCCCCCTTCCCCGACCCAGAGCTGATGAGATTCCTCACAAAACCTCACCCGCACGTCCTGCGGAGTTTATCGTAACTGGTACATTTCTGCAGAACACTGACTGCTCTGACAAACGGGGATTTTCTAATGAAAACCTGCTTCACTGAAAGATTTCCAAGGAGATCTGACTTGGGTGCGTGCGTCACACTCTGTACACACAGGGGACATCTCGAGACATTTGTACACAAAGCCAGGTGTTCAAAACATGTCTGAGTGAACGCATGGCCCAGACAGAAGGTTGCCTGGGAAAGAAAAATATGAGGAAGGAAAGGGGAAAAGTAAATTTTAACATGCATCTACTTTCATTCCCCAGGTTCACTTTATAAACCCAGAGACTGTGCCGAAACCCTGCTGTGCTCCTACACAACTCAATGCCATCTCAGTGCTCTATTTTGATGACAGCTCCAATGTTATCTTAAAAAAATACAGGAACATGGTGGTACGAGCATGTGGCTGTCATTAGATTGGTAGGAAAGACAAAAAAAGAAGTTATTTGTAAAGAGTGGTTTTGTACGGCTGTGTGGGGGAGGGGAAAAGGTTAGCACTCCAGCAACGGGTTTTTTAAAAAAATAAATAAATAAAAAAATCCCAAATGGTTTTAGGACCAGGCTTCTGAAAGTTCAAACAATGGAACAGTTTCTGGATCTAAGTGGCATTTGAACACATTATGTTTTAGTTTATTACAGACAATGAGCTTGTAAACTGAAACGAGCCAGAGAAACCATGTAAAACCAAATCTGCCTGCAAAATTGGCTCCTACGATACATACTTTTGCAAATGAGACTTTCTGAAGATTGCAAACTCCCTCATGTTGATTGTGAGTTAAAAAAATAATAATCTATCCAAGGTGAGAACGTGCTGTGACTAATAAGTATATGTAGTTCCTGTAATACAGTTTGCAATAAAATAAGTAAACAAAATATACCTGGCGTGAACAGGTATTTTGTTAGAGAGTTATTACCTCCATTCCGTTTGCTTCAATTTCATAAGCAAAAGCAAAGATCAATTACATGCAACTTCCAATTTTAAACTTTAGTAGCAAAAGCTGTATCTGGATTGACGAATTCAAAGGACATATTAGTCTAAGAGAAAAAAAAGAAAAAAAGACTTTTCTAATTGGCAAGCAAAAGAACTGAAGAAAATCATTCCAAAGAGCAAGAACTTTTGGGTATACTTTTTTTGTCAACGGGGAAAGAAGTTTCCTCTAGCAACCAGAAAGAATTGGAATTTGCTATGAACTTGAAACAAGAAAGGAGCAGAATGTTAAGAAACAGGGATTAAATCTAATGTCTAGCTGGGTATCCTAAGCAGTTACGGAGTTGTGAAGGCACCAGCTAAAGATCCTGCTCCTGTTTGGAAGATGTCCATTGACTTCACCGACAGAACAAGTTCCAACGTTTTTGCAAAATTGTGGAGGCTCGAGGGCCGAAGGTGCTGTAAACTGGGACTCAGCACCACATAGGTTCAGCTAGAAACAAGCTGGGAAACCTTACTGCCCAGAGCCAGCGTGTATGATAAAACCCCTGCTCTATTATTAGCTTCACCTTTAAAAAAAAAAATAAATTAAAAATAATTCCCTTTCAAGAGCCACAGTAACAAGCTGGAACCAGGAGCAAGAAAACGTTCCCTGAAGGCTTTTTTTTTTTTTTTCCTTCTTTTAAAGTCCCAGGTTACACAAACATCACTTATGTAATTAAAACTCAATTAAAGGTGGTGTGAATAAGAATACAAAGTAGCAGTAACCAATCACAACCTGATTGCACACTTTGGCATACTTTGGGATTACAAAACTAGGATTGGCCTAAATTTCACCAGGGAGATAAAAAAAAAGAAAATTCTGCCTACTGAACGATTTGGTCCTAAGCAGACCCAAGCTCTAAATCTCCAAACTTCAAAAACATAAACCTCCAACAGACTGGTCCAGAACGTAATAAATCCCTGGAGATGGTTCTCCCCGCGCAGGGAGCGGATGGGGCGATGCAGCCGCAGAGGGGACTTGGCTCCACGTCCTGCCTTAGAGGAGAGTCAGAGAAAGAAGATAAATGAGCACAACCGCCCGACTCTGGAAATCAGTCACTGCTCTTCTTTAAGTCACAGATCAAATCCAGACCAGATGCCTCGCTTTAAAAAGAATAAGCAAAAGAAGAAAAAAAAAATTACTGTCTATGAAATAAATTGGAAACTTGTTTCTGATGGTCTAATTCTAATCTCATTTAAGTCAATTGGTGTTTTCCCAGTAGCAGGATTAGAGAAAGTGGCAGCCTCTCCATGACATTGGCAGGTGTTGGACCAGGGCCTCCGTGTGCAGTTGCCACGTTGCCAGATGTGCCCAGTTTCCAACCCAGGTGACTCGGACACCCCTAGGACCAGCCTGGCCACAGCACCACGCTCTGCAGGTGTGACTCCAGCAAACTACCCAACTGCCCCAAGGTGAGACTCTGCCCAAGTAGTTACAGCCAAAGGGCAGGACAACCGTGGAGCCAAAAGACCACCTCTCCCTGGAGCCTGCAGACAGGACCATCTACAATAAACAGCCAAGACTGCCCTCAGTGCATCTCTTCCATAGAGTGAGGCACTGAAATCACACAGATTGGAAGTGTCTTGACATCGTGTACGTATATACACCAGTGCTTCTGCAAACCTTCTAAGGGAAGCGCAAAGGTGCTGCCTAGAAAGTTAAAAGCTAGTCATGCCTAAACTTCCACTATTTAGTAGTCAAGGATTAGTTTTTCTTGCGGGTGTTTCAGTGTCGGTGGTCACTTCATTGATGTCTTGCATTTTTAACTTGGACCACAGTATCTTGCTGTATAGGATTCATATATTAAGTATTATGTGGGGAATGTTTCTGTTTTGTTTAGGGTTGGTGGTTTTTTTTTTTAGACATACTAACAGGATTTCTGTTGCTAGGCTCAACATCAGCTTCACTGTTTGTACATTTTTATGTAAATAGTTGTCACAAGCGGAAGAAGAATTATTTATTTCCATCTCTGAATTCCTTTTCAATCATATCCAGGAAAAACGATTCTCGGTTCCTAAACACATTTGTTTCCTTATTTAAGAAGATATTTATTAACAGTTGGCAAAAATGCATACACGTTTCTGGTTCTTTTCATAGAGCAGTTGTCAGAAGCCTTTTGTACAAACTAGTAAAATAAATCATTGCAACTTTACAAAAGATATCCCAACAACACTGTGTATCTGTGTGGTTATTCTCCCTATATTCAAAGAACCTTTTTGGCTGCACAATAGTTCATCTTGAGCCTCTGTTTTCATGTAGATCAATCTCTACGCCTGGGCAAAATCAGCACATCACTATTTGGTGCGACTCCTTCAGTCCAAATACAACAGAGGGGGAAGAACACGAAAAAAAATATGAATATGTTTTGCAGACTGCACTGCAAAGATCCGTGATTGAATTATAGTGCAGCTGTCAGCAGCTGTTTCAAAGAAGCAGGGGGTAAATTAGTTCTGTTTACTGCTAACATAGTTCAGAGATTTAGTCATCCCAATAAAATTATAGAGGCACAAGAAAGGAAAAAAGGAACTCCAAAGGAACATCAGCCAAGAAGCTGACATTTTCTAATTTAGATTGTTTTAGCATATTTCAGAGATGCTGCTGGCATGAGGTTTCCTACTGTGGATACCACATCGCATTGCTATGGAGGCAGCTGAAGAAAAAAAAAAGGTCTAAATCCCTGTATTAACTAAAGATTGTAACTTCAGGGCATAACTGCAATTTTTGGGTTCTTGTTTACTTTGAACTGTGAGCAGAGTTGTGCCGGTTTATGGAGATGTACTTCCTGATCCAGGGGCTTAAATCATCATCATTTTGCAGCTAATCTATCATCTTTCACAAGCGATCATAAGTTCATAACTAAATTTGCTTTGTGCACTAGTCTGAAGTCCAGCAAAGCATCAGTGGAAAGACCTTTATTGACCTAAACTCACGCCTACTTGGCTTTTGTATGCCTAGACTAATCTCAGGAGCATCCTCTGATATTTCTCAGTATGGTCCCAATTCTCTGCATTTAGACCCAGTGTAAAGTGGGGAGGTAGTTCCAGCAAGGGGAGGGGAAAAAAAGGAATGAAAAAAAAACAAGAAAAGGAAAATAATCCTGTTTTACAATGCCAGTCTTGCCGCCAACAGAAGCTTTACCACTAACTTCAACACGTCTGGCCTTATATCATGAAATATCGGTTGGTTTCCAGCTCTGCCACAAACACACACAAGTTGCTGGATGCGCTTCGCAGCAGTTTTCCCAGCCTGGGAGCCAAAACTCCATTCCTGAGCTGGTTGCAGCTCCCCTCGGTCCTCAGAGCTACTGTGGCTTTGTCTCCTCATCTACTGTTCTGGAAGAAGAACTCTTGACGTGAATACGTGTGCTGCCATGAACTGGCAGGGCCATAAAACTAGTGAGCCAGCCTCAAAAAGGCTAGATTTATCTGAGTAATGACATTTTAAAGCACATTTAAAACATTTTATAGATCAGCTATTTTAGCCTCCTTTCAGGCCAAACTTTGAGGATGTTGTGTTTGCTTAATTGAGCTGGTCTAGATCTGTTCCAGTACAGACAATAGGATCCTTTTGTCCCTATGCAGGAAACTGCCTACATTGCTGCCAACGTTCGTATAATAAAAGATAATGATTTAAGTAAGCCTTAGTATAATTTTAAGATTTCTGATTTTTATGGCAGTGTCAGCTGTAAAGCCCAAAACCCAAGAGGGAGAGCAAAGCTCACACAAACACAACTCAGCAGCGTTGCCAAGGTCCATGGGATTCCCTCAGCTGCTCTATTCAATCCTTTCAGCTCTGTCTGCGACGGGAACCAACACTTTCTGGATAAGTAACACCAAAAAGACTCATCTTTTGAGTCCAGAAAAATTCTGAACTATGGTCTATGTTTCCATCCAAAGACCCTGCTTGCTGACTTCTATTGCTGCCACAAACATGTTATGCTCTGTGTTCAGCTGTTCCTTCGGAGAGAAATTCTGCCCAATTAAGCTAAAAAGAGCCTGTTTGAAGTTTTTATTTATCAGGTAATGATTGACAAGACCTTGAGGCAAAAACTAGGAGCACTTTATACTACAGTCATTCATTACCCAGTAGAAAAGCAAGACAAATGGGTTATTATGGCCACTTTGACTTACTCTGTTTTAAATAAAAGTATCTATTCCCTTTTTCTGCTTAATGCAATAGCATTTGTATTCCTAAACCAACAGCTAAGAAAGATCAGACATTTGGGATAACAGACATTTAATGCACTGATTTCTTTTCTAGTGGGGTTTTCCATATAGCATGGTTCTATGCTGGTTTTCCAAGGGCCTGTTGGCTGACCAGGCAGTAGGAGCATACTTTTTAATTTAATTTTTTGAGAGTTATTTTGCTACGGTGAGGTTTGCCACTTTGGGAAAAATCTGCTGTTTTCTCCAATTAATAGAATCCTGATGTTTGAATTAATTCCATAAACAAAGACAGCACAATCTTTAGACAGCTTGAGTTTGGTTTTATATTTAAAAGGAAAACAGGACTAGTCAAATTCATCAACTCCACATTTTCTGTTCCCCCCATTAGGGAAAAGTACTGGGGAAAATGAGGGGAGAAAAAGGGGGCTACATCCTCAGTCCCACAACCCTTCAGAAGATAGCTTTGCACTTGACTAATTTTTGCAGGCATGGGTAAGCCTTTAACCATTTGCAGGATAAGGCTCGACATGGGGCTGCTTGAATTAACCTCACCCTCAAAGAATTGGCTTGCTTGTCTGCAATAAAACCCAATCCCAGGCAAGTCAGCAGTAATTTGGGGAATGGAGCATTTGTGTCTGGAATTGGGAGGGGGCGAGTGGCTGTATTCACTGTAATGTCCATGGGCTTGCCCGTAATTAAAACCATGCACTCACCCTTCCTGAACGGGAAGCTGAAGCGACTCTTGAGTTTACAGCTCTGTGCTGCTGGTAACCTTGGGCTAATGGTCTGACTTTCAGCAGCTCCTAAGAAAAAGGGGGGATGCCAGGACCTCAGCAGATCTGTTGTGCTTTAGAGTGGCAGCACCTGTAGCTCAAGCCCAGAGCTTCAGGTTTAGGCTAAGTTTCCAAAGCAGCACGTACAGGTCTGCAATGTCACTGTGGTTGGGGTACAAGAAGCCCCACAGAGGCACTGGGAGCCTTTCAACCTGGCTCCCCACCTTCCCCTCCCTTGCATGATCTCTCTGCTAAGACACTCTAAGGTCTAGAGCAAGCAGTGGTAGTGGCCAGACACTAATGGTGACACCAGCAAGGTGACCTTTGGCTTGGCTAATGAAGGCAAACTGTTGCAGGCTGCTGGATTTATTCCTGTGTTATTTGTTGCTGCTGTGTCAGGTGCTTCATATTTTATATGTGGAAGCAGAGACATGCAGTGTCTGGATTCGGTTATGAAGGGTCAGAGCTCAAAGATATCATTTCTCAGGTCCCAGCAATTTAAGCCATTTTGTTCAGCGTTTATAACAAGCTGTGGACAAGAGCAGAGAGGTCGATGGCTCTGCATCCATCCGCCTTGGGCAGAAGTACTGGTCAGCCCCTTTAAAAAAAGAAAAAGTATTCGGGCAATTGCTTAATGAGAACAAATTCCTCATTTTAGCTCCTGTCTTTGACAACGTACTAAGTATAGCAAAGCAGCACAAACCAACATACTCAGCTGAATCCAAAACTGATACATGAAGAGTGTTGCCTGTGATGTGTTTATTAATTTCTCACAGTGATCTACTGCCACTACTGACCTATCTTTGGCTCCTGAAGCTAGAATCTCTCTCTTAAATCCACTGAATTGAGTTCTTCCTTGACAGGGAATGACCTGGCTAGACTGCATTTTTAGGACTTGGTTAATTACTCCAAGGATATATTTAATGACAGCTCAGGGCTAAGTTCCGTAGTGGACAGCAAGAAGTGCAGCCAGGTATTTTCAAGAAGAAAGCACACAGCAACTCACTTTGCAACTGCACAACGTGTTGAAATCCATCTTGCAGGGTTCCTCTGGAAATCCAGACAGTGGTTTTAGGGAGAAGGAATATGACACTCACAGAGGTTGGGCCACCATTGACTTGGAGCAACTTTAATGAAGAGATCTTTTTCCCAACAGCAAGGCAGACTTTTTTATTTTATTTTTAAATTGGAGAAACGCACAAGTGACTCCAAGTTCAGCCCATCAGTTGTTTTGGTTTCACATGACTACTGAGAAATCAACTGTAAAAACCGGTGCAGTTATATACACACATACCACGCACAGAACGTGAACTATAAATACTGGCAGGGAGTCTGGTTTAAGAAGCTGCAGTTAACGTTGTGTCAGAACAGCCCTTAGAACCCCCATTTCCAGAGATTTATATTGCAGGGGGTGGAGAGGGAATAAATCCGATTTTGCTGGAACATTGCCTACAACTTCTCAGCCATAAAGCCTTTATTTATGGCTGTTACACAGCATGAAGGATTCAATTTGTCCTTTGTTATGAATTTCAGTGGATCATGTAACTGTTTATTTCCAGATTATTTTTTTTTTTAAAGTTGGTATTTTTGGTTTGCAGGAAAAAACAAAGCTCTTCATAGCCCGTACTATGCTTAGACCACACTTGATTGGGACCACACTGTACTGTCTCCAAGTCCTGCAATTTCTTCCACCAGGGTCCACAGAAAAGGAAGAGACAAGGTAGTAAAGGACTTGCATGAGTTTGGTGTGCTTGGGGATGAAGTCTAGGCTCTCAGTTGAGGTATCCCCCACCCCAGCCTCCACCACCTCAGTCACAATCTTGCAGCCATTTCAATCTTTAGTTGGGAATTGCACCAGCTCCCTCCGAGAGCTGCTGGAGGCACTGCTGCTCAGAAGCAATCACTCCAGCTTCACAGGAGTAGGTGGAAAACCATAACCAACTCAAAGCACAAACTGTATCAGCGCTTGCCAGCTTTGAGAGATTTCCTGCTTCTAGTAGCAGCTGAGAACAAGATGCTCAATAAAAAATAAAATATCACAACCAGAGCAAGACATGTGTCTTCAGTGACACACTGCACTTTACAGCCTGATTCCTCTGCAGCGGCAATGTGGAGCTGCAGCGACAATCCCATTAATTAGCACTTGCAAAACACTCTCTCTTTGAAGCATTTTTTTATTGGTATCAGTTAAAAAGGAAGAAGATTATATTTTGCATTCATTTACTTCATGTTTCTCATTTGGCTCAAGAATGAATCTTGGGAAGCCTGTTGTTTGGGCAAGAGGTAACAGTCTCAAGTTAAAAAGAGATGGAGACTCCTTCCTGGGAGATGTAGGAGACTGACAGCAAATTAAGCCCGCAGGTCAAATATTATGTTCTCCAGATGGGAGCGACAGTCTTTGAGGAAGCAGATCTGGTTTTCTGCTGCAGCACCTCTCAGAAAATGAAAAGAAAAACATCTCTGCCGACGCTGCAGGATACTGGAGTTGCTTTTGCTCCTTTTTCTAGACCATGTGTCAGACATACTCTGATGTCTCCTCAGATGTGCCCTCCTTCCCTTTTCAAAAAAGGGGCAGAAGACCAAGGAAGAATCAAGACCATGATTAACCTACATAGTCTTGAAAGATGCTCAGCAAATGGAGAGCTGGAACAGATCATGAGGATTGTCATCATCTAGGTCAGTCCCTAGCTGATCAAACACAGGATTGATACTTTGGCCCTTTACCACACTGCAAGCAAGACACAACATCCCTCTTCTACTGGGGCACATTGAAAACCTTTAGTACAATCTGCCAAAGAACTGTGTATGCTACAGGCTTTCAAGAGACCTGGGATGTTGATGTCCTGACAGAGGAGCACTTACTAGACAACACCATGAGTAGAGCACCCTGCATCGAGTGGCAAAGCGCCCACCCCCTTTATTATGGGGACAACTGTTTTTCGAGTAAGGCTCTGAGCCTGAAGGTAATACTTCCTGTTTCTCATTAACAAAGCAGACATTAATGACCTGTGCTGTTCCCACTGCTTCTTGGTGGCAGCAAGGTATAGTTCTCTCACTGTAAAACTTGACCACAGGCTACCAAGCCTCTAAAGCCCTTAATAAAACCATGATAGCATCAAGGATCACACTGTTAGAGAAGGAGTCTTGCAACACTGTTTAGGAAAGAAGGCATTACAGATGGCACGGAGGTCCACTGGTCACAATCAAGCAAGGGGACATCCAAGACAGGTCCATGGGGAGTTGCTGGTTGTACTAGATAGCTGCAGAGAGGAGGACCCAACACTGGGGAGGCAGGAAGCAGACACAGACAGTTCTTTTAGTGCTTGCAAATGAGCTAGCTCCAGCCGCTCTGATGTTTATTTTCCAGCACTAATTTCAAGCTATCTTCCTGAACTGCCTGATTTTTTCCAGCTTTTAGCCTATTTTGGCAAGTCCTCACCACTGCTGTGCTTTGGATGCCATTGCAGCCATATATGTGTTTACATGTTTGTAATACATACATGTGTGTACATACAAACAAGAAAAGAAAGGCAACTTCACTACTGCCCTAAGAACTTGCGAGTTGAACCCCCATCTAGGTTTGGAAAAAGGCCTCAAAACCTACAATAGCTTCAAGCAAAGCCTAGAAAGTAGCAGAGGGAGCAGGGAGAGTTAAAACAAAATACAGGAATAAGTCTGTCCTTGTACCAGACAACAGATTTTCATGGATCAAGTAGATTATTTCTGCTGGTGGGGCTAACCTCGTTACACCCTCATGGAGAAAGGTGGAACATACCCACCATCTCTTTTGTTATGTCTCCAAAACACAGCTTTTCCTTGTCTACATCCACAGGTACACAATAAGAAGCAATTTGGCCCTCACTGGTCCTGCTGCCACCTGGGCTTTGATGAGCCTGTTAATGTTGTCTGGTTCTAGAGCCAGATGACAACATTTCATTTGATTTAGCTTTAACTTTCAGATCTCTAGAAAGTGGCAGAAGCAACTCTATACATAGGTTACCAGAAGAAAAACACCCGTTGATACCAGAATCTCTATTTACATACAGATTCCGAATTCAGCTAGATTTCAATGAGATTTTACTGCTTTACAGGAAACACACAGCTTTCCATACACACAATAGACACAAACACATCCTGGACGTGATGTGCTGTATGTTCAACAGCTCTTTCCTCTAATATTCAGTGTGCTCCATGGTCACAGAACATCAGAGTGACCGCATTTACTGCTCCTACTGCTTAAGACTTCATAATTGATTTTTGTTGATTTATTTTGTTGGTATGGGCAGCAGTGACCTCAAGGGCTTGTTCTAGATGCAGAAACCCCCAGTTCTGTCACCTCCGAGTTGAAAACGTATGTGCTAACTGGACAGAGGCCTGGCAAACCTTTCCACCTCTGGCCCCTGCCTCTGAAGGTAGGGTAAGAATTAGCAACCTGCTGGAGATCTCACACACATTTGCAGAAGAGTTTACATTTAATCAACATCTACCACTCCCACCCTTCTTTACATACGAGAGTCTTCTGGGAAAAAAACCTCAGTTACTCCATCAATACACAAACATACCGAGCTACAGCTCTTCTCTCTTCAGTCAAATAAAGAAGGGACCTCTTCTGTACAGCGATGACTGATGAACACCGTGCCCTATACTTTAGGTCTTCACTGCTGGTGCCTACCTTAATTGCTGCCTCCCATTTGCTTTGGCCTCTTCTCAAAGCAAGCAGCACATATAATTGCAGAGCAAGGGAGATGTCTGCCTCTGATCTGTCTGACCAGTTTCTCCCAGAAGTAATTTAGGAGTGTCTCTGTTGGTAGTAGAGCAGCTTTGGGATTCGGCCATCTTCCCAAAACTGAAGGGTTTTCCCTGTTCAATAGCATGTTGTCTCATCTTGCTGCCAAGACTGTTTATTGTGCTGTGAGCTGTTGGCCAAAATGAAGATCAATGGCTGCCTGAAGTCATACGCATTGAGGCCACCTCATCTTTGAGAGGAAACTGCCATATCCCATCTCAACTGTTAACTTACAGGGAGCAGACAAACAACGTAGCACTTGGTCAGGCATCACCAGCACGTTCCTCTGGGGACAGCCCACCTCAGTGCCAACACCCCAGGAGTCTCACTGCGCCCTGGCATCTTTCACCCCTATCCAGTCTGCTTAGCTCAGGGGAAAGAGTGCGGCAATATTCACCATCACTCACCCCATTTGAGGAGGGGATGCTGTTGGCACGCACCCAACCCCCTGAAGCTGCCTGGGGATACAACCAGGCGGTGCCCACAGCAGCTGCCAAGCTCGCCCCTCTACCCCCTCCAATTTCTTCCCCCATTTGCTCGATTGTATTAACGTGAAGAGCAACATCGGAAAGTTTGCGGCGATGGGACTGAAATTTCTCAGTCGAGTTTATTTTAACACATCTAGGATACTAGATATTCACCAAGCTATATATAGACACAGGGCTACATCTCTAAAAGAGAGAAAAAAAAGCCCTATACTTCTGAAAGCCACAAGGGCACGAAGATAGATTATGTGAATTACTGTCATTACCAAAATTGCTAGCTAGAGAAGAAACTTCCAAGCATCATGCGTCGCTCTAGCAGTTTGACTATAAGAACCACTGTAATTACCAAGTATTTTAAATCATGCCAGTACAAACAAGATCTGGAAATGGAAAATAGCGTGCATCTGGAAATTAATGGTTGGCATGGAAATGCATGGAATTGGTTACTCATGCTGAGCAGTGGGCACAGTGAAGTCATGTCCACCACCACTCCTGACTACCTTCGACTACAGGCAAAGGTTATTTCCACAGTCTCACCCACACTTCTGGCAACCTCCAAATCCAAGGCCTGCTTCTCACAGGGAGGGCTGGCGTCACTGCTTGGGGAATCTCAGCTCACAACATCCCCAAATGCCAAGAAAAGCGTGACATGCAAAGGCCAAGGGACAACACAAGCCACATCAGCTCCATGCCAGGCACTAAGTAGGTGCTCTTTGCTCTGTTGGGCAGCTCGCCCAGAGATGTAGCAGATTCCTGGTGAGGACCAATGCTTGGGCTCATGGTAACCCACACTCAACAGAGATCATCCATACAGGATATTTTTCATCCCCTCCAAAAGCTTTGAGAAGAATGTGGAGCTATTTTCCTACTGAAAATGCATACGTCTGACAGGTTTTTGTGATCCCTGCAGAAAGTCCAAAATCAGCATTGCCAAAACGACCCATCTCAAGTGAACGCTGTCATTCTCTCTTGCAAGACCAAAGAAACATTTAAGTCAAGTGAAGAACAAAGAGACACATTAGTGAGTCTATTTAGAAGCAAATTTAAGAATCTCTTACTAAAAGACTTTAAGAGTTTATAGTCAAGTAATTTTCATTAAAAAAAGGGGGGAAAAAAGAATCTTTACAGCAACTTCCAGATTTGGCATACATGCCCCAGGTTTAGCAGGCAAAAATGGCATTTTTTCCCAATCTCTTAAAGGGGCAGCAGTTGTGGCTATACAGCAGAGAGAGACCAAGCAGAAGCGCATCCATTTACATCACACATAGCATGCTATACCCTGATACCCAGGCAGACTGCCTCTTCCCCAGTTGCAGGTGTGCACACCAACAGGACTATCTCGCCTTTACAGGCTGCGCCCCTCCATTGCGCAATGGCCTGAGGACTAATCTCCAAACACCATCAGCCTGGAGCATGGCTGTCCTTATCTATTGCAGAGCAGCTGTTGTGGACTTCTGTCTACAAGATCAAAGGAAAACTTATTCAAATAAGCCAGCATTACTCAGAAAGCTGGAATCAGCTCGCTCTGGGATAAAGCTCACTATGTCCCACCCAGGGCTGGGGAACAGAGCAGCAGCATCGCTCCAGCCAGAACCACAGGCTGAGCTCTGCTGTCACCAGGACAAGTGCAAATCAGCTTTCAAAAGGCAAAACATCACTTCCTATTCTTGTTTCTGCACCCCCTGTTCCAAGAAATGCCTTTGGTGCCCTACATGGATAAAGCAACACCCACTCTTCCTTAGAGGACAAGCTCATGCTACAGCAGCAAAATTCAGAAGTTCTGCATTATTTTGTCTGCAGGGTGGGAAGAGCCTCCAGGAACCTTCCCCCTACTCTGTTGTACTCAACCTCGGTAGCGAGTAGAGACAGCAACAGCAGAACAAGGCACAAAACGCACAGCAAGCAGAGAGACTTTGCTAGCCACAGCAAGTGAGACAACTGCCTAACTTGCCTCTGTACATAACCAGCCCCAATCACCGTCACAACCAAGATGATGAAGTCAGACCAAATCAAGCACTTGAATAATAATTAAAATAACATTACTCTAAAAACACCACACAAGAACTCCTCTTACAGAATTCACACAGTATTTTAAGCTGCAGTCTGTTCAGTGATCAAGTCCAACATCCCAAAGCCTCTGCTTCCAGGCATATAATGAGACTGGCTGAAGACCAACAGAAAAAGGCAGAAGAGGCTGCTCACCTGCTATGTCCCACACAAGGTGGCAGCTCTACCCGAGTCTAGGCTCCTCCAGACCCTACTTCTGGCCATTCTAGCTCTACCCCCAGATCAACCACACTACTGGATTTCTCAGTCATTCTAAACTACTATATAATTTTATTTAGGATTACAGAAGATAAAGCTTACCCCTCAAGTACCAGATGTCACCTTTGTCCATTTCCCCAACAGAATCTTTTCAAGAGAAGCAAGCTGCAACATCGAGGTAGCATCAACAACGTGTCCTTCCAGGGAAAGAAGAGCTCGCACCTTCCTGAAGTCACCAAAAGTCACAACACTCCACCACCAAGCTCTCAGCTCAGTTTCTCAGTAACTGATTCAAAGTCCTGTAACTCAGTCTCTTCTGGGAGCTTCTGAGCTTTTCACCTCATTTGGTGATAATTTACCCATCAGGTTTTCTCAATCACAAGGCATCATTTCCTCTCCCCCAGGTGGTATGGCTTAAGTATGGAGGTGCCTATATCTGCCCTTCTCAGAGGCTCCAACCCTGAAGAGCTCACTAATGAAGCAATCATCTATTTACTAAGTGTATGCTGGTGTTCACAGTCAACTAATTGTATTGCGTTGTTACACAGCCTTTCACAGATTTCTTTGCTGGCCACAAGAAAACACCTGCATGTCTGATCCCACTGCAGAGTGACCTTGTGCCCTGCATCACCATTGGGACTGGGAAGAACCTTCCCTTGTCCTGCCTTCCTCTCCTGGGAGCTCTCACAGCCAGGCCTGTCCTGCCACAAGCAAGAAAAGGCAGGAGGGCCAGTCCCCCTGAGCGAGGGCTTGGGCTGCTGTCACATGGCCAGCTGGGGTGGTTCTAGTGAAAGTACCAGTTCCTTGGAAAGCTTGGTGTAAAAAAGGTAGATTTTTCACATCCCATGGATGGCTTATAAGAAAGATTGCTCCCCAGATAGTCCTCTCCCAAGCTTGCTTAGGAGGTTGAGGGGCCCCACATCTGCAGAGGGGTTGGGAGCCCATGTGGGCGTATGTGCGCGGTCTCAGATGCCCGAGGCTGCACACAAGGAGGTTTGGTAGAGGCACAGGAACCTTTTTCCTCTCACACGTTATTTGAAAAAGCTCTTGGAGGCTGTGCTCTCTTCCCCCCGGCCTGTATCAACCTCCCAAGCACTTCCGCGTCTTCCTCTGGTGCCATAGCTTGTATCATTAGCATCACTTTAATGTGGTCTTTGTTATTTTTGCATCTGGGTTCCACATTTAGGAATTCAGCACTTTGTGATGATGCAGCGGGGACAGAGTGACAGTGGGCTGAACCGCTTAACTGGTTGTTTACCAATTCCCCTGTTTTCTGCATATAGATTTTCCTCCAGTTGAAACCGATGGGCAGCGCGTCCCACGCTCTCACAAGGCTGCGGTTGAACAGTCAATTTGTGAGTCTAGGGATTATGCTAAACCACACAAGGTCCTAACACAGCCCCTACTATGTATTAAATGATTAACACAACAGTATTTCAGAGCCTACTACAGAAAAAGTTTCTATACTCAACTTTTATAATTGCTACTCTCACTTCTCTACTTTAAACAAGACGTAACTCAGTATGATATGGGAGAAGTTGAATCTGAAGTCTTGATCGTGTTTCTCAGCATCCCCTGCATAACTCTGGGCAAGAGGCGACACCCATCAGTGCCTCAGTTTCCCTGCCTGTAAAATTTTTATTTAGCAGATATAGCAGTATTTTTAAAGGTGCTGAAATGATGAGATGGGCTGTAAAGCATGCAAAGCCCTGGCACTGCCTGCAGGAGGGCACGGGTTTATGCCAAGGAGCCTGGCAAGGAGTAATCACTCCCAGTGAGCAGATGGCATGAGGGCAAGCACTGAGTGGCCACAGATCCTGCCCAGTCCAGCTGTCCCACACCAGTAACCAGACTGCCTGGGATGGGTCACTTCCAAACCAGTAACAACTGGGAAAACACATAGCAAGTAAGAAATTGGGAAGTATTTGGCCACCATCCACCTGTCCTCACACAGGCAATGACAATGACATTGCTTTCTCTCTGCTACCTTTTTGAATGGAAAATTTACCCTCTGCAGATATTTGTGATGTGTCACATCTCAAAGCCTGGCGCACAGATCTGCCAGCTGCGGATTTTATAGTCCCATTAGGGAGAAGAAAGGAGTGAGCTGATCCCATGGCTATGGAGAAATAATTAAGTGGTTTTGTTGTATAAGATTCAGAAAACAAAAAACTGTTTGGAAATGGCTGAGTGTCTTACTTGAAATACATTTCAATTCTTCAGTCTTACCAATAGTTTCCTTTTTCTCCACTGAAAAACACCTCTGAAATTTAAAAAATTCCATGAAAAAAGTTGTACTATACATAATGTCAAACATGGGCAAGAACTATAAGATTAAACTTTCGTCAAAATTTCAGGGAAAGATTTTTTTAAAACGTACTCATTTTTATCAGAATTTTACATTAAAATGTAGTTGCCATTTTTCAGTCTCTTCTCTGTAAAAAAAACAATTTTGAACTTCCCTGGACCTGCAGTTTCCAGAAATGAGGTTTGATTCCCACGAGCGGATAAGACGGTGGCTGTTTGCAGGGAGGGGGGCACTGGGAGGCGGCAGGAGCTGGGTCTGTTGGTGGGAAAGGCTTCAACAGCGGCTGTTTTAAACTTGGGTCAGTTGAAAAACAAAGCGTGTATTCGGCTGACTTCGGGGATGGAAGAAGATTCTGGCTCGCTCCTTAACTGTTTAAGGGATTCATTCATTCACAGAAAACAGCGGGTCCACACGGGTCAGCGAGTTCAGAAATAGGGGTATCCCTGCCGGCTGCGAGCACGGCTCTAATGGATGGAGCTGGAGCGCCCGAAGCAGCACCCAGAAAGGGCTGAGTATTCGGCAAAATTAAGAACAAAGAGGGCTAAAGAGACTGTCAAGTGGTGCTGGGGAGATCTAAGGATCCAGTGGGACTTTTCTGTCTCTCCTTTCCCTGTTTGCTTGACAGCGATGTGGGACAGACCTACATCACCCCCACGGTTTGCCACTGGACATGCTCCTGAGTTCACGTTTCTCAAAGAAAGTTGATGCTACTTTGAAAGCTTGTCTTGTTTTCTCTAATTCAATCCGGAAAACATTCATATTAATTCCAACAGATACCGCCCACACGCAAATCAGAAAAATTAAAGGGCATTGCAAAATTGACTGTTTCCAGCGGTCAGATTAGCTGCAGACGGAAGCAATTCGAGATGCATTAAAACTAACAGGCTGTAATTGTCCAGAGGCATTGTCTCACAGTGCAACACTTCTCTTTGGCTCTTCAGAGAGATTTCTTGGAATTTTTTCAATCGCTCTTCTGCTTGAAATATATGCTACATTTCAGATCTTTCCTTTCCATGTCACAAGAGAATGAGCTAAAAGTTCATCAACAGCCTATGGCAACATTTCAGCAGAGAAAGCTGAAGTCATTTCTTAATGCCATTTCTTATTAGCTATCATTATTGTGTAAATGTTGCGAGTACGAGAGCGCAGGAGGTCTGCTGTTAATCATTACAAACCTTGGTTTCTCCCTGCCTAGCAGTTAAACCTTCAGAATCGATTCGTTTCATTAAAATATACAGAAAACTGGCTTCTCCTAGACCCTTGGGTGTTCTAGTGAATAATACTGTGAACTTAGTTCTCAACCAGCTTGCTTTAGTTAGTTAGTTAGTTAGTTAGATCGTCTATTTAAAGATAAGTTCCATCCCACTCTTCTGCAATCTGGTTATGATTACTGGTTACTGCCACCCGCAGACTGATAAACTTATAACAGCTGCATTGCAGGAAATCACCTCCAATTCAACCCTGATGTTGTATGGATGTCTTTAGTTAGCTTAAATAGGCTTTTAACATTCATTTTTTTGTGTGCAAAACACCTATCATTAATTTTGACTCGAGAGATCAAACAGTTAACAATGTGTTGATCCTAGCTTACTTTCAAGTGATGTATTGTATCATTTCTGAGAGTTATGAGGGGTTGATATTTTCTTTTACTAATGCATCAAAGTCGATAAGTGAATGGGGCAAACCCGCGTCCTGGGAAAGGAAGCTATTAACAGCTCCGCTCGGAAGGTTCTGAGGGCCACATTGCGTCATAGCCCTTGAGTTTATTGAATGTTAACTCTTTTTTTTTTTCCTTAACCAAAGGAAATGAGTTTCTATAATCCTCTGCTTTGAGCTGCATCCTCAGTGGGGTAATGAAAAATGACCTACGCCATTTGATAGCACACTACTTTGCACACAATAGATCTTCACAAGAGCAAGTACAATGTGACTCTGGCTTTTTCTTCTTGTTGAAATGCACAATGAATTTATTTATTGCTGATCTAAAAGGCACTAGAACAGAACGGGCACAGCAGGGGAATCGCCCGAGTTTAACTTGGCATAGTAAGAAAGCAGTCCCAGAGAAAATGACCAATGTTCAGACCTGGGAGAGCAGAACGTTTTTATAAGGAGGATCTTGAAACGGTGGGTTCACGCACACGCAGCGAGCAAGGCAAATTGGTTCCAAGAACAAGGCATCTGCTTCCTTGAAAACTTTTTTTTTTTTGGCAGAATTTGTATGCGAGTTGGGCATGTTGAGTGATTTATGGGGCCATTAAACATACACTAAATCAATCTCTATTAGAAAAAAAAAAAGCGCCATGTACTTAAAAAAGGCCCTCGAGCTAGATTTCTGAACCCAGGGTCTGATGTTGCAAGGCGAAATGGTCATTGGTAATTTGGAGATGTAACATGAACTCAGTCAGTCAATTCGGATATGATAGTTTTTAATGTTCCATGAATCTAGCAAAATGTGTATCCAATTAACTACTACTAAAGGACCTTATTTATAAAATAATACTTTTGTGGTCAGGTTGCACTTTTTCCATTCATTTCTGTACACAGTTCAGGTTGCAGATTGAATGTGTATGATTAATAAAGACAAACATCCGTTTTGTACTGGCTGCTATTGGCACCGCGGCGTGGGGCTGGGCAGCAGGACTGCAAAAAAGCAGTTTTGTCCCCATTATCACAGTGTTAGGCTGGGAATGGAGGTAGGAGAAAGGGTTCCTGCTGGAACCAAGCAGCGAGAATTAAAGTAAGGGGCTGTCCTTTAATGAGGGATCTCTCTAAGGGGAAGATACAAGTGCTGGAAACACCAAATTGGCAAAAACCTCAGCTATTTACTTAGTGCTGGTTTGGAGCTCAAGAAATACATGTCCTTCAGTCCATAGAAAAAACATCCTCCTTTGAAAACATATAGGAGTTATTTAAAGGATATATGCAAAACGTACACATCCCAAAACAGTCCCTTTTCCAATGTAATTTCATCTAAGCCCATGCGGTGGGCAGGAATTCACAAATTGAAGCAAAAAGAGGTTTTATGAACTCCCCTATGAATTGGATATGCAAACAAGCATAACATTCAAATGGAAACAGGCCAGAAGTATCTTGTGAATAGAGCATCAAGATATTTCCTTCTTGACATGGTTGGGGATGGAAAATCTGCCGCAAAGCCCTACAGCTCGTCAGAGAAAATTCTCATATGTGTATGTATATACACACACACATAAATGCATGAGAGAGTGACATGTAAAGTTTTTGACATGCTACAAGATGAGATGGTGGAAAGTGAGGAACGCCTTGTGAATCCAAGAGAATTTCTCACCTAAGTTCAGCTTTTTTATTTCCAGCTTTTCTCCGGTATTGTTTTCAGTTACATTTTTTTCCAATTTCAAACCAAAAATGTTCTAAGTGTAATATGTCTGAGTTTCAAAAATGGAAAAACAACTTTAAAAAAAAAAAAAAGGAAGCAAAACAAAGTGCTTGGTAAAAACAGAGAAAGAAAAGGCAAAGGAGTGAGACTGTAACAGATGCTGGCATGGATACAAGAGAGGAGATGTAAGTGATGAAGCTGTTTTTGACTTGCACGAGAGCCCCATCCCTCTACAAGAAACCCTTGAGCTCCACCAGCCCATCACCTCCTGGAGCATAAGGATTATTCTAGGGAGGTGTCGGAGCCGAGAATTAATTTTGTGTGGAACAGAGGCAATGGGATTTAAGTTTTGGATCCCATTCTTACGGCTGTAGGATTCAAGATTAGTGACAACTGAAGATACAATTAATATAACAAGCCTAAACCAGGTAGTTACTTTGGCAATAGAGCCAAATTACAAGGAAAACAAGTCAACGCTCCTGAGTACAGGCAGATAATACAGACTGTTTTCTAGTATTTTGGCAATCAAGTGCATGCCCATGAGATTCCATATTTCCAGAAAATACTTTCTGGGAGAAGATGACCTTCTCCAATGCTTTCTCTCTAAAGACCAGTAAAACTGCAACAGCATCAAGACTTGATTAAAAGACACCTGACACACAATAGTGGATTACAGGGATGTGCAAGAGGGTGTAGCTGACAAATTTGCAGCAGCAGATAAAGAGTGGTGGAAACAAAAATGGGGGAAACCATGGGAGAAAGCCAGAGGTTGAGAGGTGTCTTGAGGAAATCTAGAGAAAACAACAAATGTGTAGACTGTTCCCAGAGCTGAACTAGAAATCAGATTAGATTGGGTCTTCTCAAAAATGCCTTTCTCAGGATGCCAGTCCTCACCTCCCACTGGTTCAGCTCTGACTCTTCTGCACTCTCCATCCAGTCTCCCTGGGACCAAGGGGTCATTGCTGGAGCCAGAACAGAAGTTGTGTGAAGGGGTGGTGCCAGGATTTGTTTTGCCCTCCTGAGCAGCCACACACAGACAAGGGGATGGACAGTGCTGTGTGCCCTTGGTTCACCACCAGCAGGACCTACTGCACAAGCTAATACTCATTAGAGCAAGCAGAGCCTGCACACATTACCCCAAGAGCCTTTGCTATTTAAAGGGAATTGAAAATAATTTCAAAGGAAGACACTTGTCTGGAAAGTGTTCCTTGTCAGCTTCGCTTCCTATGTGAATGAGGCTCTGGGGAATATGTCACGCACATATGCCTCTGTCTTCCCAAGACCTCTTAACATTTCAACCCACTGGTTATGTTTAACTACATTCTATAGTAGGGATTTTCAAGCACCAAATGAGAGAGGTTCTGTTGGTGAAACACCCTGGGGTGCTTCTTGCTTGCTGACCACCAGTATCCCCTGTGGGAGAGCACCCTTAAAGGATGCTGCAGGCCACACTTGCTGGGGGACAAAAGCCCAGGAGATGTGAAGTGCCCTCAGCTCGGGGACTCACAGCCTCTGCCCTACATGGGGACAACATCTACAGCTGCAGGGTCTCTTTGCACCCAAGCTTTGTTGCCACTGCAGTTCAGGCTCTCCCAAGATACCAAGTCTTTCCTTTCCTGCTTGCACAGTTAGTGAAATATCCAGCACCTGCCTCTCACATCCTCCTTGGCTTTTCTCCTCTTTTTATTTGCATTAAAAAACAAAACAAAGCAAAAAAAAAACCAAACAAAAAAACAAAACCCCCAAAACAAAACCCTTTTCTTCTTTCATAGCAAATGGAAAACCAAAATAAATAGAGGAGCAACTGCCTCCCCTCCTGAAGCCCTCCAGGCAGCTTGGAGGTAGAATGCCCTTTCTAATTTCATTGACAGTGCTGTTGATATATAGGGTAATTTTATCTTAACAACCTGTAACAAAGGATAAGACAGTAGTTGTCTTACATTCCAGACAGTAGGAGATGTTTACTCATTCTCCCAGCAGACTCTCTCATCATTCATCCAGACTTTATTAGGATGCCAGGAAATGGGAAACCTATAATTTAAGAAATGTATCACAGAGGGAAACTTCTTCTGTTTGGTAAATAAAAGGTAGCTGAGGCTCTGAGGTTAATTTGCGTTTTAAAAAGTGTTCTTACCAGTTTTCTTATTCTTTCCCAAAACTTTACCTTGAGTTAAACCTTTTATGGAGCATGATACTGGGAAAAAAAAATATATCCCTGGACACCTCAAGAAGGACCGGGGTGTGTCCTCCTGACCCCAGGACTGGGCACACGGCTCTGCTCTGGGAGTGCAGTGGCTGCAGCACACAGCAGCCTTCTGAGCATGAATGTGTGTCTATTGGCAGGGGTTTTTTGTCTTTATCTTCAGAGGAATCACATTGTCCAGGACAGCAACATGCTCTGAGCAATCCCCCTTCTTGGGGCCAAGAGGAGGGGAAGGGAGAAGAAAGCACATATTTTGTGGCAAACATTCTTATGGATTTTTGCTTCTTAGGCAAGTTTCACATAAGCATTTATTCCTGTTTACGTAGCTGGACATGAATGCCTGGCTTTGATTTGAGGACAAACTGCCCCATAAAGTCATGAATGTCTGAATTTAACCTTCACCTTTCCCCCCTAACCTTCACTCTTGCTTTTCCCTTCATAATTGGTGGCATTCTCACAGCCAAATATAATAAAATATGTGCTACTGAGAGTGAAGTTGATTGTGAACACAGACTGAAGCAGGGAGGGATGACGTGTGAAGCTGGTCAGTGCCAGGGAGAAAATTCTTTCTAAAATCAGGTGCTCAGATAGAATTTCTGCTGTTCAAGAGTAAGCGTCTCAGTGGCCAGAAAACCATTAGCAAATGGATAAATCTGGTCCTTGCTCTACCCATCAACCACAGCTTGACTTCTCCCTCTGACAAGTTAAACAAACACCAAAATTCATCAAAACCAAGTGCTTTAAGTGTCATTGCTTATGGATCATGGTTCCTGTCACACCATCAATCCATGCTGATTGCAGTGTTGTTTCAAGAGATGATCAGCATCTCCCTACGCACAGCATGCTCATCCTGAAAGGAAGCCGTCACCAATTCTGGATATCCATCAAAGGAATGTTTTTCCTTTAAGTTGTGCTTCAGACTCTCTACCCTCCGGTTGTCAGCCAGGAGCATGGCTTTCTCTGGCACACTTCTGACAGCTGCCACTGCAATTGTGTGGGCTGCATAGACTTCACTTATGCTTAGATTTGGCCATGTGGTTTTGAGGCTTCTCACCCTACTGCAGTCTCCCAAAGAGTGTGGTCTTTGTCATCTTCCAAGTAGCCATTAAAACTAGAGTTGAAGTCAAGGTTATGTTGTACCACAAACCTTTGAAGAGCTTCTTTGCGTGCTATGTAAAGCAAACCCAAAAGACCACTGATGTACTTACTAGGTCAAATTCATCTCTGCTGTGAACTCCACCTAATCCAGTGGAGTCATTGGAGGGGTGAACGTGGTCAGCTCTGTGATTATTAAAGGATGGATAAAGACCTCTCACATTTGGACATATCTGATCATAGCTGTTAAATTGTTTGGCACAAGAGAAGAGAGACTATTTTTTTCTCTCTGCCTTTACACATAAGGTCCATTTAGATATGGATTGCATCAGTTGCAGCTTCCTGGAGGCAGTAATGGATGGAAGTAATTTACCCTGTGTATTTTTTCCCTGAAAGGAAATTTAGTTTTTAAATGCAGTCATAGCGGGGTGGGAAGAGAAGGAGGAGGTAACTGAGAGGATAAGAGGTGTGACATTAATGACAGGAAAAGAAAAATTTGTGAGCTCAAACTAATGCAACTTCCAAACTCAAATAGATGTCACCATGGTGACAAAGCCTCAGACTTCATAAATTTTTTTCCTCTTGCCATTTGTGGTGAGCTCTGGTACCCTGTTAAATACATCCAAACCCTTTTAAGGGATCATTGAGCACACCTGATCAAGTAGAAGACTTCCTTATAATAACACTCATTAGATATGGGGAGAAACCACATCTCAAGCTGCCTTCCTGCTTCTGAACACCAGAGACATGAATTTTGGAGTTAAAAATTCATTGCCTATATGAGCCTCACTTGTATAAATATGATTTCTAGCACAAGAATTCCAGCGGGGAAGTCTGTGGTAAGCAAGTTAGGTTAAAAATCCTCAAGATCCCATTTGTCTCGAGGTCTGTGAATCCAAACTCAGCAACTTAGACATGTGTCTGTAACTTGTGGTTGATTTAATAGTGGTTCCAGTGATGAACTAGATCTCGAAAAAGGCTGCTTGGGTTTGCATAGCCTCAAGCCATTAACAGAGTTAACTGATGTACACACACCTCCATGTACACATACAGGTACTTACACCTCATCCAAAGCACATCCCAGTACTCCATTGCTACCACCAACTCAGGACTGTTTGGAGACCAGTGTAAAATCTCTTAAGTGGTTCATTCTCCTACAAGTTATTTATCCCTCCAAGCAGTTCTCTGGGTAGGACCCTACACCAAAAGGCCCTGACATTGAAGCCCTAGGAGTAAAGGTTTAGAAATCAGCAGAAAGCAGCACCCTTTCACTCCAGCCCTGCTTTCTGGGTAGAAAACCTTCCCCCTAAAAGGACCTTTACCTTCAGCTGTACAACCCTGGGAAAACCATGAGTTTCCGCACAACCATAACTGGTTTCCCTTGATAACCACTACACAACATGTACCTCCACATTTTCATTCCCTCTCTAAATAGTAAGTAGTAGCAGTCACTGCATTGTAAAAGAGCACGCTGTTAACCTAGATTAAGCATGTCTTTGTACATGCATGCTGACAGCTGCATCCAGACACTGGGTACTGGGTTTTGCAGCAGAGGAAACCTGCATTTATACTTCTCCCCTCCTCAGAGGCAGTGCATGGGGCAGAGCAGAGCAGAAAGCGCATCCGTTTATTCCTGCTCAACGCACATTCCTTGCACTGAGCCAGGGATGCACTGCAGAGCACCAGGTGACTTAGGCAAATACTTCCCCATCCTCTGTACAGGTAACTGAGGATTATCCTTTCACAGAATCACAGAATCATCTAGGTTGGAAGGGACCTTTTAAGATCATCTAGTCCAACCAATGGAAAAAAAAAACAAAACAAAAACCAAACCAAAACAAATCACAAAAAAACCCACAAACAAACAGAAAAAAACTCCAAACCCCACACCACACCCAAAACCAACATCAATCCACTACTAATCCATATCCCCAAGCACTATGTCAACTCATCTCTTGAATACCTCCAGGGATGGTGCCTCAACC